>JANHGB010008986.1:0-31463 GCA_026283785.1 Coracopsis vasa
GCAAACACCACAGCAGGCAAAGGCAGTAATTCACAGAGTCCCGTGCAAGTCTCAGCTCCGTTCTGAACATATAAGTGAAGAGTAAGACAGGAACAATTGCCTGCCAAATGGGCATGCACAAACTTACACAGAGAAAGAAATTTGATTCTCAAAGCTCTAAAAGATCACGAAATTGCACAGAAAATGTCCAGGTATCTCTGCAGTATAATGAAAAACTTCTGGTACAGTCAGGAGAACATCAAGGAATGAGTAATTCAAAGGATAAGCCATATGGGTCCTGTCTAACTATGGTTAGTTCAAAGCACACACTTTCTCCTTGGAAATTGATACACTTGTAGTAAAAAACCTAATAGAGATGTACATGTTCCTTTTGGCTTTCTGGAAAAATGCTGACACGTGTTATTTCTATAAGGTAAAAGCAAATACGTATCTTTGGAAAATCTCACCAATTTCAAATTCCAAGGTTTTTCACTTTTTTATTATTCATGGTGACAAAGGTTTTGGACTCTCAGAATTTTTTTGCTAGCAGAAATTTCATTTTTATTCCTATTATATTTCTTCCTTCCTTAACAAACAGATTTTTAGGAAAGGAAGAAATAAAGATATAAATCCTGTGCACTGAGCTTGCAGATGAGTTGAATCGCTAACTACCTCTTACAGACCAATCCCATAAGGTGCCAAATCCTGCTAAAGTCATCCAGCAGCCCTGGGACTGGATGGTGCCCAGCACTTTGTTAGGAAGATCCTTGCCAGTACTGAAATGAGCTGCATTGTAATATTACATACTTGCTACTAGAACTGATCCAGAGAAGGGCTGTGTCCTTAGCTCTGATTACCTCTCATTGGGAAGTGAGAGCACTTGGCAAGATCCAGCCTTAAAGCTGTCTGGCACATTATCCTATTTCATAGAGTGATTTATTTGAAATGAAAGCATATGGATAGCAAGTGGTACAATAGTGCTAACGTTAGGTGATGCACCCATCATACATGAGAAGAAATGTGGTCTCTCCAAGCTGAAGGTAGCACTGTATATGCTTCTGTCAATACGATCCTTACACACATTGCCGATGAGCACATTTTGAGCTGCCATTATCATTAGTGGGAGGGGGATGGGGGATGTCCACGTCTCTACGTGTTTTCTGTGCTAATCTGAGAGCTGGACCAAATCCCAGTACTTGGGTCACTTGTACACAGGGTTCTCATTGTGAATCAGGGGTAAAATGGCAGCCTCTCAGTTGTGCTTTGAAACTATGCATTTTTTAAAACTTGTGTATGCATAAGCCTCTTATTTAATGAATGACTCCCTTTGTATTTACATGTTCCACCATCCACAGAACAAATAGGGTTTAGTCGTTTGAGAATGAAAACTTCTAGTCCTAGAGGGAAAGAGGGGAAAGGGAAAAAATAGTTGCAGCTACTTTGTGGAAGTGGTAAAAAAAATCAATTAGCCTCTTAGTTTTAGATCTTACCTGACCTTCAAGTCATTCTGTGGGCACAAATGTGCCCTTTCTTAAGTTACATATTCCACAGCATCAATCAGAGAAACATATCTGATTTATATGTAACTGAAACATATTGGTTTCGATGCAGCTGAATGCAGCTCAAAAGTGGTCAGAAAAGTTATTTTAGGCTGCTCTGGATCATTATCCTAAATTAGAAGGGTCTTACCAGACCTGAAAGCTTCTTAATCTTATGCCTTTTTTTATTCCCCCCTTTAAATTCAGCTGAAAAATTAAATATGTGAAATAATAAATAGATTAAAAATATATGGCAGAAATAATTTCAAAGGATTTACAGCCAAGATAGGGATGTACTGAAAGCAGCATTTTAAGTTGTCTTGATTTCCAAAAGGAAATAGTTATAAATTAGTTCTAGGGCACTCTGACTCATTTATAAGAGTGGTTCAAGAAACTCTTCAATATTAATTAGTAGCCTGTGAATTCAGCCTATGCAATTATGATGAGACAGTTCTTTGGGTATGAAAGAGCTAACTTATCATATTTTTGAATTCACCATCTATAAGCTTGAATATTTTTGTATTTCCATATTTCTCAAGTAGCACTTAATTTAATCTTATCCCCATTTCTTTCAATAAACCATTGTTGCGTCTCTTAAGCAGCACAGCTTCCTCCTCTAACTCATCTCCCCGTGAAATTGGTTTAATGAAGCAGAAAGGTATGAAGCATTAACAACACTGGAATTCATGTGGTAGCACTTCATTTTTCAGAGGCACTCACATTTCCTACCTAATTTATAAAATCAGCACACAAATGATTTTTATCACAGCCATTACATCAGTATAAATTACTGCCTTTTCTGTAACACGGCAGTTAGTCAAACTGTTGAAATTATATCTATTAGTCATAGAGAGGAGGAGGGAAAAAGAAAAACCTGTAGGAAAGATATAGTGTAAAATAAGGACTGAGAGCAGCCCTATTGAAACAGTAATATTAATTTACCAAATGAGACCAAAGTGCAGAGATTTTGCAAAGGAAAATTAAAAACACACAAAGTAAAGCAAATGGGTCAATTTGTAAGGAGCCAAAAAGGAAACTCAGCAAACAAACTATGCTGTATCAGAGGCAGTCAGAAATGTAATTAGGAAAAAGTTGCTCACATCCAAGAGGATAAGACATTCCTTCCAAGCTTTCCCATTCACCTCACTTCTCTAGTACTGGTGTTCTGCTTCTGTGCATAGTAGCTCCTCCAAAATCACTGTTATCTTAATTTCTTCCATGTACGCTGTTACCTATTTGCATCCTGGCTGTTTCTTTCCAGGCTATTGGGAATCAGGCCCTACCACCCATGTTGCCACACAGCAAAAGTATAATGATTTTTGCTGGGAAAAACTTTTAGTGTCCTCTGCTTTCCCAGTGAGTATAAACTGCTTTTACAGGACCCGTATCTCAATACGCAAAGTTTAGCCTGTAAGAAAATAACTGCTCACTCTGCAAATGCATCACATACTTGAAAATGCTTTGGTCTCATCCTGCTCTGTAAACAACACCTGTCTCCACTAGACCTGTTGCTGCTCTGACAAGTGTGTCCTGGGCCTTCCTTCCTGTTTGCTGTTCCTCAAGCATGACTCCTTACAGAATTGTTCTGTAAATTCACTGTTACCTGCTTGGTCAGATCTCTCCTCCAGATCTGCCTATGTGAAGTTGCCATCTGATAGGGAGAAGACAAAAGGTCAGCAGGAAATACTCTGTCAGAGTCATGAAGATGCTCCAGAAAATCTGCTCTTCTTATAACTTTTATTCTTGCTCTCCTTTTTCCAATTATTTCCCATTGATGTACTTCCTCCGTCAGGATGGGAAACACTCAGAGGCAGGGACCATGCCTTCTGATTTGTCCTCTCACAGCACTGTCCTCTCACAGGGGCACTAAGTATTAAAATCAGTTTAAAAAAGTAAAAATATGAGCTGATTAGTCTACCAGTGCAATAGCATAACACATGTAAGGTGCACGCAGTTCAAGATGCCTTTCCTCACTGTGTTTTGCCTTATATATTTTGATCTCTTTCTACTTATAGTTTTCATTAATAGTAGCTTTTCACTCTACATAATATCAGGGACTTTTTGCCTGGCTTTCTATATTTCCAGCACATGTAGAAGTGTCTACTGATGGCACCTTGTGGCTAAACCAGAGAAATGCTTGGGTTTAGGAGCAAGCATGAAGTAAGCCTGGAAAATACCAAGAAAAGGCTATAATATGAAGAGCATATTCCTCCTCCCATAGTGACTGCTGCACAAAACAATGCAGCACTGTAAAGCTTTGCAGATATCTCCTTGGCAAGGCACTGTACAAATCCTGCCTGGCTGCTGAGGGCATCAAGAGCTGCTCTCCCTGCATCCCTCAGTCCCTCACAGAGTCTAGGGATGCAAGCAGGGGACTTAGCCTAAAACCTCAGCCCAGGAGGAGGCAGGAGAAGGGGGAAGGGGCCTGAGACTTGCACTAGGCAAAGTGAATTGGAAATCCAACTAATCCAGTATGTGAGAGAAAGAAAGGACTCAGGTTTATCTGCAACTCAGAGCCCCTGAGATTAACACCAGCTTTGCTGAGTGTCCTTTGACTCTGCAGAAAAGAAAGTCAGCCTGAACCCAGGGATGAGCTTCTAGTCTGCATTGGGCAGCAAATTCACTGCTATCCACGGCACCCCTTTCTGCATCCTTTCTTAGAGGCATTGCAGTATTTGCTGCCATGGTCCGGGATGTAACTGCTCTGAAAAGTTGACGGTATTGGAGAGACTCTGAATGCCTGCTGATAACTGTATCTGGAGAAATGGTCCCCATGTCTCTAGATTGTCCCCTAAAAGCTCGAGTCCTAAATGGGCCAAGACTTGCAAGTCAGCTGGTAGTCTGCAGTCATAGCCAAGACAGCATGGTGTGACCACAGCCAGTAAAGGTCACTGAGTCCTTGCTGACCAGCTCAAGCACAAGCCTTGCTCAGAACAGTCATCAGTGAGGCACAGCCAAAGCCGAGCATATACTGAGCAGCTCTTGGTGCCCTCAGCAGCCAGCTGAGCACTGGCTCTGTTGGTATGAATGCAATCACGTTCCTACACACAGAAGCAGCTGATCAGGGTTATGTGATGAGTAACAATGGTGGGACAGAGACAACAAAGGACACAGACAGACAAAGGATACTTGGCAGCAAGCAGTTTCATGTGGGTTATGTCCTAGGTAGAGAGCAACAGATCAGGAGGGTGTGTTAAGGTACAGACAGAAGGGATACCTGAGAAATATTGTGACCACATAAAGAAAGCATGATGTTGTCTCAGATGTAAGCAGTAACAAAGATGATTTAAAATAAGGCTGCCTCTTATTTACCACATTTTCTCAACTTTGGTTGAGTCCAATCATTTCTCTCCAACCAACTGAGGTATTTATCCTGCACGTCTCTTTAGGTTCCATTCTGGTTTATATTATCTTTAATACATCATTAGCATAATTCCCAGATTTTTTTTTTAAGTCATTTTAAGAGCTGGCTTCCAGTATAAGGAAGCAGCATACATAGCACCTGAGAAGAGAAACAGAGATCCTGTGGTTTGCCCAAGATTACCCAACAGGTCAGATCTCCTGCATTCCAGAGATGGGAGCATGCAACTACTGGCTCTAAATAGAAGTATTCACTCTAGAAGAAAAATTCTATGACAGAAGACCAGGGAGGTGCATTTCAAGTGTGAAGGCCTAGAAACAAATCATGCTACATATGGACATATGAAATCTTAAAAGACTAACAAGAAAGATTTATCTTTGCCAGGTAGACTTGGAGTTTCACAGCAGTCTCGGGTCTTCAGACCTAGTTGTCAAGCAAATGTCAAATAAACAGCTCTACATGCCTTATATAAACACCCAAGACACAAGAAATTACCCTCACTGTCCAGGGGTTGCTGCACCCATATTAAAAGGTAAATGAGACTCCCAGAAACAACCAGAACAGTTTATAAGCAGCAATACAAAACAAACAGAAAACATTTTTGTGCCAGACCTTTGCTGCAGCTGTATCAAGATATTGTTTCTCATGGCCTACCACAGTACTGTAAACAGTAATTCTCAACAGTTTTAATATACACAGATTTTGCATACAACTGTACAAAGGTGCCCTCTCAGGCAAATTTTGGGCTTTCCAATCCAGCAGAGACAGAAGAACTCCCTTAAGAGATTCAAAAAAAAAAGAAAAGGAAAATACTTAATGAAAACACATGTTGTGATATGAAAAACAAAATGACAGCCTAAGAGACAAGACTCAGCAGTACCTGGTGTAGGTGGGTTTCTTTTTAGAAAGCCTTTCTTCCTTTCCTATAAAACCACTTTCTGCCACAAAACGACTCCTGCAACTTTTTGTCCTATCTCTACTTAATACTAAAAGGAAATTAACACCAACAGATAAAGAATAAAAGCCTCACATCAAGGAGAACTTTTACCTGGAAAAGAAAGAAGAGTGAGAGATTCAGTGAAGACCACAAAAGACTTCACTGTTCCATATTACCTGGAAGATGCTCAGATACCACTGTGATAAGCAGCCTTACAAAAACTTGGGAAAGGGTTGATGGCTGAAATTGGAATAATTTTTTTCCCCAAAGTAGATGTTTTACTGCTTTTTTTTAAAGAGTAAAGCTAAAGGCTCGTCTTTACCTTTTTGTGTAAATAACTTCCTTTGCCTGGGGTGTTCATCATCAGTTTGACCTTAAAATGCATGGCAGCGTTCTTAGCAATATTCAATCAATGGTAGGATTAAAGGTGAAATCAGTTACACAGAGGAAGCCTACTGCTGTTTCACCAGTGTGGTGGCTCTAATCTCCCTCCAAGAGACTAAAGATCATAACTGATTTACTTCTCTTCCCTGGGGAACAATTTTCTGTAGCCTGAAGCAATCAGGAAACAGACTGAATTGGCTTTAATACCCATCTGCCCTAGGGGGGAGAGACTGTGAAAAGCTACTACGTTGTTTCTTCTTCATACTTGTAATTAAATAAACTATGACAAATTTGACAGGCAGAATTTCTAGCAGTACCAGTTGTCCTAAAACTTCCTACTCAGTGTGTAATTGATATATAGCAGCTATTCTCAAGCAGTACTGGAGAACATTTAAACATTAAAATCAGTGATCTTCACTCCATGCCGTGATTTAACCTATTGGCATCATACCTCTAATTTTCACACCTACCAAGAGACAAAAATAACTTTTTCAAGACTGTGAGACGTGTTTAAGCACGAGTAACTGGGGCTTACTTTGATTTTGTTTTTCCCTTGACTGGGATCTTTCCGTTATTTCAAGAATGCGAGGCATGTAAATGAGATGGCACTGATATAATGGAGAAACAAATCTTAGCAGTGGTACCTAAAAAGTTTTTATACCAGAGAAGCACAACCTGGGAACACAAAAGCATTTTCATATAGATTAACTTCAAAGTACATATTACTACCAGCTTAGTCAATAAACTTTTGTTGCTACTACTTTTCAAAACAGTGTCAGAGAGAAATGACAAGCTTTTCCCTGACAAACTTTCTGTAATTTAACACATTTCCCAGACTTGTCATGACATAAAAATGTCATTTTTAGAATAAAACTGAATACAGACCTTTCAGATCGGATGCTCTCTACCTTTCTTATCTGTGTACCCCATCATGAGACCTTTTTAAATACTCCATGAGGAAGGCAAGTGAACTCATGATTTCTCAGTTTACTGTGTTAGAACCAGACGTCATCTTTCACATGAACTTAGTTGAGAGTTTATAGCCACAGACAGTTCTGATTTTTTCATAATTATTTAACTAATTTTTGATTTATTCACATATTATTGGAAGAAAGCAAAGAATTTAAGAAATGCTTTGATTTCTCTGCCCAGACACATTGCCAAATGATACTGAGGCTTGACATCCTGGCATTCAGAGGTGAAAGAATTGCTACTACACTTGCAAAGAGTTTCCAACGCACAGTACTATCCCTCCAGTGGTGCAAAGGATGGCGGTGCTTATCCCTGTTTCACAGATGGAAACATAGACATGGAAATACAACAGAGGCTTTGTCAAAAAGATGCACTGATATTTCTGCCCCAGTTGAGGTAACTCAGTGATAACCTCCCATTAAGTGTCTACAAATCTAGTCATGACACCTCTGAAAAATAACCCACATCAGCTAAGCTACGCTTCCAAAAGTCAGCATTGCTGAAGAGTTTGCATGTGAAAGCATTTTAAACCTTTGTAGGACCAATGAGGGGAAATTGAACTACGTTATCAATGTCAGAGGACAGTACAGCAGAATTATCACCACCTCTTTGGTCCATACTGAGTGCTACATCCAGTTACTAAGGAAATATAGAAGAGATGACCCTGGTAATCAGCTATCTAAAGCGGATTTACAGGCTTTACAGTCACCTGGTACAACAGAACTACCCAAGTTTACTCAAAGCTCTGAAGTTAAGATCACTCTCTGCAAAGATCCATGGGCTGCTCTTCCCAAGTACATTTACCAAAAAATACCAGTCAAGGTGCAGTTACAGACTCTTAACCACATCTTACACGACTACGTAAAGAGCAGAAGTTCTGTGCTGTAACACGCATGGACATGGTAGGAAGGGACAGATTCTGCAAAACAACTGTGTGCCTGAAAAACTGTGGTGACATCTGAGGGACACCAGTCCTGAACCTGTAATTAATTCCCAGTGCTATTATGCTGAATTCTTCCCATTAAAGAAATAAAGAAGCTTATCAAAGAAATAAAGGAGCTTAAATAAAACAAACAGCAAATGAGAACTGAATGAGAAGCTTAGCACATAAAGCAACTCATCTAAAGATTTTTACTTTGCTAAATTGATAGTAAGGAGAAGTGGTGGATATATTTCCATGTTCAACTCTGTACTTAGTTTTTATACTGTTCTTTAAAAACAGATAATGTTTTAAAGCATGGCAAGTGTTTAAATTGTCTGTTACATATGTTTATATGGTTAAAAGAACACACTTAGCTACAAACACCTAAGACAGGCAAGTCATTTTGCTAAGAGCTAAACCTTTATGTGTGTATGATTAACAGTGATACAAAGAGCCAATAGTGACTGCTAAAAATCTACTTCATGCTGAGATTGCCAATAGAGAAAATTATGCTGCAAACAAAATCTATTGTCAGTTTTATACTAAGATTTGAAGAATTCAGATATATTCCAAGACTTATAGCTAGGTTTATAAAAAAAAATTAGTGTTAACTTATAAAAAACAGACTTTTTTAATTCCCATTTCCCCTATTTCTCTTCTGCACCTGCTTTTTATTGCAATAGCCACAGGCTGTAATAAGACAGCAGTGTGGCTTCAAGCCTTGATACAAAGGAAGCTCTGTCTGAGCCAGTTACTCATCCACATGACATGATAGCTCCCATTTCCTCCTCAGTCTTGCTTTCCCAGAGCAGTGACAGAAACCACATTGCAGAACTGTCAAGATCCTAAAACCTGATTGTTAAATGCCAATTACCTTGATTAGGTTTCCTAAAAGAAAAAAAAAAGGGGGGGAAAAGAGAGATGCAGAGCAAAGATTTACCTGCTATGCTCAAACTTGATAAACTGGAACTCTAGCATATCTTGTCTGCTCACAGATCCATCCCAAAGATCTGCTCAAAAAACATAGTTGTTTCACTTCAGCTAAGAAAACGCACCCAGAATCAACCACTTAAAATAAACTTTCCTGTTATTTTTAAACAGCTCTTTGAAAGTCACATTTCTCTTCAAAGAAGAATTATCTGTAAAAATGGATGTAAAGATAACCAGATTTATTCAAAATTTCCCAAGGGAAACCATCTGAGTGATAAATTCAACATCAGGCCAAAACTTGTATAAAACAGGAGGCAGCCAAGAACAAGGCTGCTGGGCCTCTGAAATTCACAGGAGCTGGAGATGCTTCACCTGAAAGAATCTGCCAATTCCTCTGAAGACCAACTCCGCCACAACCTGCACACAGAGGTTGTTCAACCCCCAAATCCACTTACTCAGTGGCTAATGTCAGTGTGATGGTGACAAGAAGCTGAGGGAAGGAAGTCAGAGAAGTACAACTGCTACTCTAGGGCAGGACTCATCACCCACCGGACCTGTACAAGGCCCCTCTTGCCTCCCTGAGTGTAAGCAGATAACAACATTGTGCGGGGCACAACATAACACCACAGATGGACAGATGTGGCCTCACTACTTCAGCACTCAGTCCTGGTAAGTGCTTGGCCTGTCACCTTCCTCCTTGGTTACTGGGGCAGGAGGTGAAAAAGAGCATTAATGTGCTTCAGCTGCATAAGCAGAGCAACAGCGCACATATCGTAGGTCCTGGCTGGGAGGCAGAGCATCGTGGCAGAAATGGTTTTCCAGTTGCTTGGCTCTGTTATCTACTGGCCGGGGGGAGAAAGGGAAGGAGAGCACAAGGGTCTACGTGTGGGATGTATGGGTCTACAGACACATCCTGTGTGCAGTTCTAGGTTTCTCCTACAATCAAATGCAAGTAACATCAACTCTTCAGTAAGCTTCAGTAAGGAAATCATTGACTGCATTGAGTCAGAGCCTGCAGCAGGACTCACCCAATCTTGTCTGATCTTGGAAGCTAAGCAGGGTCAGCTCAGTTAGTACTTGGATGGGAGACCATCTATGAATACTGGGTGCTGCTATTTAGATATCATAAAGTGGTTTTGGGGAACAACTATTGCCTTAAATCAAATGTCCATCGTTGCTAGGCAATTAGATGCTTCTCAAACAACTTCTCCTGACAACTTTAGTGACTATTATGATCCTCAGGAAGACTGGAAATCCTTATTTGCAAAAATTCAGGAAGCTATTTCTAATGCTGTTAGAAATGTTGCATCTCTGCCCTGATGGCCTGAAGTGTCACGGGCCCACCGGGCCAAAAATAATACACCCTTATGTTGCCAATCTAAGTCCATCTGAGCCAGTTCAATCTTAGCAGCTTTATCCAGCTGTTGGTTATTCTGGAGTTCATCAGTGGCCCTACTCTTGGGTACATGAGCATCTACATGGTGTACCTTCACCACTTGGCTCTGCACCCGGGCAGAGATATCTTGCCACAGTGCAACAGCCCAGATGGATTTACCTCTGCACTGCCAGTTGCTCTGCTTCCATTGCTGCAGCCACCCCCACAGGGCATTTGCCACCATGCATAAGTCAGTATAGAGATAAAGTACTGGCCACTTTTCTCATTCAGCAATGTCCAAGGCCAGCTGAATGGCTTTCACCTCAGCAAACTGACTCGATTCACCCTCCCTTCAGCAGTTTCTGCAACTTGTCGTCAGGGACTCCATACAGCTGCCTTCCATCCCTGATGCTTTCCCACAATACAGTAAACAAGTCATACTGCTTTTCACTTTCTGACAGTTTATTATATGGTGGGGCCTCTACAGCACGCATCACTTCCTCCTCTGCTGACATTCCAAAATCTTTGCCGTCTGGCCAGTCCATGATGACTTCTAGAATTCCTGGAAGACTGGGATTTCTTATTCGAACTTGTCTGGTTTCATCAAAGCTCATTCTTTGAAATACCTGCACTCAATGGTTTTGTATCTTCCATCTTCATTCAAAATAGCCAAGAATTTTGAATGAAATAGTAAACTTCACAGTTTCAAGCTCTGACATCTTACAAATATTAAAAATTCCAGCCTAAGTTATACTGGGGCCTGGACCATAACCCTCCACAGTCAAAGAACCAGGAGCCAAAACCCTTTTCTATTCCAAGGGGATGTTTTCCTGTAGCAGCTGTAGCTAGAATTCCGTTAATGACCACGTTACCAGTTCATTCTGGTAAACAATTGTGACATGTATTCTCAAACAACAAATGTAACTGTAACACTTATTACAGTTATGCACCACAGACAATACAAATAATTCCATCCTTCACATCAGTATGCCTCTCCTGACCCTCTATTACTTTTAATTCTTTTAATTAATTGCCTTTACTTTCTGTGTCCCCCCTGGTCCATCTGTGCAGCAGTGCTATGAATGAGCCTGAACTGCAGGTGTAAAAAGAAAGGGAGCATTTATAATTTTTATTTAGTTCTGTTATGTGGCTCATTGGCAAACACAGAAAATCATTTTCTATAAAGGAGGGTTCTGGCTCATCAGCTGAGAATAATCCAATTATTTTCCCTTCAGTTACATTTTAAATAAATTATTTTTAAGTGTTCTTGCAACCACTTTATTACCCACACAACTCCTGCTGCATATCAGAGGGTGGCAGGCCAAACAGCTGGGGATTTCTGTACCCACTGTCAACCTATTTCAGAGACAGTCTCCATCACAGAAAAGCAGCAGACATTTGACTAGCTGTGATTGCGATTGTGCCCTGGGAAGAAGCACGCACTAATGCTTTCTCACCACTAGTAACATTCCAGCATATTCTTCAAGACAGAAAAGTCTAACACTAAGTGTACCCAGCCCACAAGGTCAAAACTTTCTCTTGTTCACATAGATCACCAAGGAATGACATCTGGATATTAACATGAAGGACAGTTCAGTATGATTCATTCAGACTGGAAAATCTACAGTTGATCTGATCTGATTCAGGGATCTTACTAATGAACTGCTTTAGTGTTCCAAGCCTCACCTCCTCCAAGCAGGCATATCAGAAGTCTGGATGTGAATCCTGACCTTGGCATGCAGTAACACAGCTGAGTAACCTGACATTGAGGGTTATATTGATCAACCATCATTTCACCCGAAATACCAGCGCTACTGAGTAAAACAGGCACTGTTGTAGGGCTTGAGCAAGAGGAAAATTGTACAGAAGATGAACATCAACAAAAGTTATAGTCTAAAAATTCTTATCCTTCTGCAAAAATGATGTCAAAAATGCTGCTGCAAAAACTTTTTAACAGATATTCAGCTTTATCATGGAGTTTTAGAGAATAAGCTTCTAAATTGCAATTCTGTTCTGTAGGGGGAAGAAAAAAAAAGGTTAATTTTGCAATCCTTAAAATCCTGGGAACATCATAAGGTCCCTGCATGCATCTCCCTGTACCTATAATGGGTTAATGCTAAAAAAATACATATATTTTTCTCAGTTCCCCCAACCTTTGGCAGATAAAACAGGGAGATAAGAAAGTTGTGATGTTCTTTTGACCTTCTGCCAAAGGTAAGGACCACATATCGACCTGAATTTCCCTTGCAAATCTGCTGGAGATGCAACACTGAAACTGCACTGCTGGTGCCTGCTTTATCTCTGATTAGCCATCATTTGGGACAACTGTTCAACTGATGGAGCAAATGACTGCACTGAGCTGGCATTTCCGACCTCCCCAGCACACAACTGTTTAGAATAATATCTCAGCACAACTGAAACTCAGTTTTATTTCTCCTCTCTCATCCAATCCCAGACGAATCAGAAAAAAACTTTTCACAAAGGTTATTTTTTATCTTATTGTACACTGATGAACAACACTAGGATCAAAATGGTCTCAAAGAGGTGTTGGTGGCTCAGGATATACCCACAATGCTCAAAAAGCATGTTTCTCTCCAAAGGGTACAACGTTGCCCAAGAATATAGTCTGTCTGGTGCCAGGATTTCTCAGGGTTTTGCTGAATAGATGCCAAAACCAGACCTAATGGCCTGCTATCTGTATTAAATATCAAATGGCATTCCCCAGTTTTCCCTAGAGATGGCTGCATTTTCTGTGGTAAACGAGCAATCCATGAATACTGTCTTCCAGTCTTTTCCCTCTGAGATTACATCACTGGAGTCAGGTTACTAGAATGATTACAGGTATTTACTTGTTATCTCCTCTCTCCTTCTCTTTCTTTCCCTCTTTCAGTAGAATATACCAGTTTGAAATGGACCTGACCCTTTGTTTACTGTAGTGTCCAACCCTCAGTGTGTGAGGGTGCTCAGACAAGTCTGTCTATTCTGCTGTTCTCACTAACGTCAGCTTTACCATTTTGCCACAAATTCCTTCACTGCTTTGTCCATCCTTTTTGCATGTGACTCCAGATAACAGGCACTGGGAAAGCAGGCTGAAAGCTTGGGGTACTTCAGATTAATTACCTGATCCTGTTTTGTTGGTAGATGCAAGTTGCTTCAGTCCAGGAGGATGTGCAAAGAAGCTGCAGTGAGATGTTCTGTTCAAAAATGAACTATTAAGCCCTCCCTTGAACTCAGTTCAAGGAGCTGGTTCACAGCAGAAGTTCCAATAAGTGTAACAAAACTAAAATACAATCTTAAATACAAAGGCATCAGAAAGAAATGTCATCCGGGAAAATAAAATATAACCCAGACAACTGTACACGTCTGCCTGACTCATGTAAGGTGTACACCAGTAAACATCAGGAATGCATCCCCCTTCTATTATCTTTTTCACCCAAGAGGAAGAAATGGCAAGACTTGAAATTCAGACAGCTGGATTCCACACTTCAACTTAGCTGAGTGAACTCAGCTCTATACTGGGATGATTCTTTTGATCTGTCCAAATTATTCCTTATGTGTATGAACACAGCACCCATCAGCACAGAGAAGTAAACACATCCCTGTTGGGCTGCTCACTGAAAAAAGCAGAAACTAAAGCAGTGTTTCCTTCCTCAGTTATTTAAAAGTTTGTAATATCCAAACTGCAAAACCAAATACGATACAAATTAAATATGGAAAAATCTTGGGTGAAAAAAGCACTTCTGATGCTTTGAAATCACATGAACTGTATTTTGGCTAGTACGGTCTTGTCAGTCACCTTTTCTTCCATCTGTTTTATGAACAAAGTAAAACTGTTGAAACCATGAGTTCCTGTCCTGTCAGACCTGAGCCCCAATGTTTGCAATACACATTTGACTGACAAGCCAATAAATTATATCCTCTCTCAAAAAATGTCTTTGTACACTTAAAAAAAAGAGAGGTGTGGTTTATAGATTTCTGATTTATGAATTAAGTAGGACCTAGGAGCCTATTTAAATAAAATCTCCATGGAAACTTGTATTTCACAAGATAAGCCTGTGAAAGAAAAGAGCAATGACAGCTTAAGAAGACAAAACAATCTTAACAGATATAACCTCCTGTGAAAATTCTGCAAGACAAACTGAATGAAAAATTCCACTTAGAAAGCTGAAGCAAGCAGGTATTCACTGCAAACGTTTTGCTAGAACTGAGACTTTTTCAAACAGACTGAACAGGCTGTACACAGTGGAGGAGAAAACCCTAGACCAAACCGCAATAACCATTTGAAAGCTGGTTTTCTGAGATGGTAACAAGTCTTTGGTATGCCACTTTGATTTTAGAAAGCCACTTATCAGAGCTGCAGTAGCCATGTGTGAACACATCCAGTGTACCCAAAGATAAAAGCTGGACTCTGAGGACTGAATTACAGGAGCTGCGCTGGAGCCCTGGCCATCAGGTGCTACGTTCAGCTTACGAAAAGGAGCACGTGCACATGAACCTTGCAGACACCACTCTAACTATCCACATACCTTGTCCTCCTGCAAAAGTGAGTTTCACTGTCAGGTGTTTGAGGACGCTGTGGACAGTTATTTAAGAATAAGTTATCATAAACAGTATAGAGCAGCACTTCAGAGTTGCCAAAATTGTTACAGTGCCACAGGAAGATGATAAATGGCTTTCAAACTTTTTCTTGGAAAGCAAAATGTGCAATTCTTTGATCCATGGCTGCATTCTTTTTGTCAGTAACTCAAATGACTTTTATAACCTTCTGTTTCATGTCTAGAATTTACTGTACATACTTTATTTACTGGACATTCTGGAATGTAATATGAAAGCTATAACAGGAAGAAATAAGTGTAAATAAGTGCCAGAGAATTCTCCCAAGCTTTGGTAACTGTTCCACATTAGACACTGTCTATATATTGTGAAGTATTTTGAAATCACAGAAAGTAAATTGATTCCCTCTGAGGCTGCAGAAATCTATTCTATTTTCCATCTACTGAAGCACAGACAGAATCTCACCTTAGCAACTGGACATAAATCTGAAGCGACTCCAGCAAAAATGAAAGGAACTACTTCAGATTTCTTAAAGAAAGAGAGAAGAGTTTTGTGCTGTATTTGTTTTTCCTTGATTTCAATAGTTAAAACTTGCTTACTTCTGTTCTCACAGCTCATCACAGATGGTGATTTTTTCTAATCCTTTTCTTTACTAAAGAGTATAAAGCCACTGAACCAGGGGCTACAGCTAACAATTGCTGCTAGGATGAGACTGACAGACTTCAAACATAGTCTTTGTGAACAGAAGATGAGATCTTCGTTATTATAGCCCTTTACTATAAACTAGAAATTACTAGTGCTGTTGCTTAATAGTTACCTGATATTCTTCAGTAATTTCAGACCACTAGGAAAAATCCTTTCCCATTCCAGCCAACAACACTGAAACAAGTAATGCTAGGCACACATTTTTACTAAAATGTGACACCAAGCAGCTAAACTCACTGTTGTGATTATGTTACTTTTCCTTCTGTAAGAACTCCTAGAACTTCCCTCTATGTTTTGGTTTTATCTTTTCCCTAGAATTAGTCTGTCATAATTTTTGAACTAGGAATTAATCCCCAATTGAAAACTGGATTCCCACCAGTTGAGAGTCAAGCTCTGATCTTAGAAGATCACCTACTTAGAAATGTAAGATTTAGCTTTAAAAAGATCAGTGGTACATCCATTTTCAGTAACTTCCAATCTAACAGAGTAAAAAAATAGAGACTAAGATAATACAATTAACAAAAATATGTATTTAATGCTTGTACTTTTGATAGGAAGGCCATTTCAGAATAACTTCTGTTGCTGATAGTTTGCCCTACCTTGTGTGAGTTACAATTGTTTTTGTTTGACTTTCTGAATTCAAAATCCTTGCCTTTCATCAGTATCTTTCAGAATCATATTCATCATACCTCTTATATTCCAATAAGCCTGTCAAGTTGATGATATGGCAGAACCATGTCCCACACTGATGGGATGCAGATCACAGGGCACCCTTCCATCACAGAGCAGTACCTCACTGCTTCACCCACAGAATAAGAATGAGAGATCTGGAGGTGATGTGGGTACGACCAGCGAATCCACACTGAAACCAAATCACAGGTCTGATACATAACACCTGAAGAGGAGGCAGGTGTTAGTGCTTAATTGCAGGACTTGTACTAATTGATTTTTAGCAGATGGAGGACTTCATAAAAAGATTAAAAATGGGGGGAGGGGGGTGTTCCTTTGATTTACAAGGGACAAGTTCCACTCTTCAAATGCTGAATCTATGTGGAGTAAGTTTTATGATGTGCATGTTAATCAGCAGATAATTATTAAAGAAATATTAATCTTGCAAGAGTATTAAATGATGCCAACACCTAGCATAAATGACGGTGCAGGTCAGGCCTCAGCACTAATTGATTTAGCAAGGAATCCTTTGAAGAACTGAGGAGCTGCAGTAGCAGATACATTTGTAAGTGGAAAGACAGAGGTGGGGATCAGCTCTGGGCTACTGTGCTTCCTGCATGGTGAGGTTGGTCAACTTCTTCACACAGCTGTATGTGAAGCCACAGAGTGAACTGTTTCAGGCCGTGTGGTCTCTTCCAACTGCACTTGTGCCACTTCAGTGAAAACAACAGTTAGCCAAAAAAGACCCACTGTTGTTTTCACTACTTAAGCTAGCACAGTTTATTTAGACTAAAACAAGAAATACCCATCAAGCATTGATCAAAAAGAGCTACCAAACACTAAGCAGTGAAGGACAAATGCTGGTTAAGAAAAGAAGAGAGGGTAACATCCTACATCTAATGGCTGGAAATAAAAGATGTGTCTCCACAGCACCACTTCCATTGATTCTCTAAGTACAGGAATTGACGGTATTTTCTCCTAATTCTGTTACAGAAATCTGTTGTACTGAAATGAAATAGATGATTCTTCTTGAAAGGCACAATTATCTGTTAATACATGGAATGCAAAGGGGAATCCACTTACCCTCCACATGTTCAAAATATCTTCATCTCCTGCTTTCTGCTTGAACATAGAAGTCTTGTCAAATTATACCATACTAAAAGTGAGAATCTTTTCTTACCTGGTAATTCCTAAGAGTCTTAGAAACTTACTCATTAGCAAGACAGTAGGTACAATAGAACTTCTGAAAGCAAATTCCTGAGGATTGAATTTACTATTTTGTCACAGTCTGCAGGTTTGAATGTTGCTTTACAGAATGGTTTCATTCCAAAGGCACTGGTTGGAACATTTTGATTTATGGATGCAACATCATTCATGGACTCAGAGGACAGCAGATTCAGTACTTTAAACTTGGGCTTCTCTTGAGATCTCCTTAGGTACCTTTATTGCTCCATCACAGTTGCATTCACATGCTTTAGAAACACCTATAAAATGAAACAATAGCATCAGTGGCTCTTTTTTCTTTCACACTAGGAAAATCTGGGGCAGACTTGAAGTTTTTTCGTTGTGTGTATATGCATATGAGTAAAAGAGAACCCAAGAAGAAATGCTCAGGAAAAACTATTTATATATGACAGGAACCCAACCTCTCTTGCTTCCACAGCCCTGACATCCCCACAGAGGTTTTCCTATCACCTCACATTTTACCACTGCATCTTTACCACAGAGCTGTCCTGGGGCAATGATCAAGCCAGTGCTGCAAAGGACTTTGATAGTTAAGGCAGAGACCTTGAACTGCACTTTGCATTAAAGAGTTCAGTCCTCAGTGCAGAACATCAGGCTGATGTGCTCACGGTAATGATTGTTGCTAAGCAAAGGGAGCCGATAGCTGTCTTTTGTACTGAAGTTTTCAGGATATGTGGCCTCACTGAATGGTCGGGAGGTCAGGAATGCATAGGTCACCCTGGTCAGTCCCAGGCCCAATTGAATGGGACACCTCTTGTGGCAGATGGAAAGGGGAAATTTGCTGCCATGGTTGTAGGCGTCTGTAGCAGCAAAGAGTTCAAAAGGAGCACAAGGCTGCATACAGTCCTGTCCCAGTCCCATGCTTCCCCACCTTAACCTCTAAACATTTACCAATTCTTAAAGTGTGCAGCAAAGTTGTCTTAACACAACCTCAGCCCTGCTAAATCAGATTTAATGTAAGGTCAGACAAGAAATCAGGTGGATGATGATATAGAGGCAGCAAACTGATCTAGTTCATGACTTGCTGGCTCTTTGTCTTTGTTTGTTTCACCAATTCTCCCACTCCACACTTCAGAGGAGTGTGGTTATGTAGAAGATAGTCACAGATAATGGCTGAGCCGATCTGCAGATCTACAGTACTGTAGACACCCCTTCTCTGTTCCTATTCTCTGTCGCACAGTCACGCCCCCATCATCTCTGCTTGTTATAATGTTCACGTTTAGAAAAGAGTTTAGTTCACTAAACAGAGGAAACTACCATCTTTTGGCACATTACTTTTCTATCACAAGCAGTCCCCACAGGGTCAGTAAATGACAGGACTGCAGCTCTGTAAGCACAGGAGAGAAGGGTGCAAGGACCTCATACAGCAGAGCTGAGAGTTCAAACTGTACCTGAGACCTCTGACAATGCTCAGGGCAGAAACTGATCACCAGGGAGGTTTGAGCTCAGAGGTGTTTCCTTCACTCAGTCTTAAGAAATATGGACTGACCCACTTCAGAAGGTTTCCTTTACGCTCGCTCCTACAGCTCTGGGAAATAGGACAGATAAACATGCACAGGGATCAATAATAGTCAAGTGCTACAGTGAGTCCATTAGGATCAGCCCATCCATCAGGGCTACAGGAGCTCTTTGCTGCCTGGCTGTAGCCTGAGGCTTGGCTGAGACAATCTGTGACATCCACCCCAGCTCTTGACTGGCTGTTCAGCAAAGAGGGCTCTTGGCAAACATCCCCAAGGCCATCTCTTCAGAGATCCAGTCCTTGCTACCAGGATGTTGCAATGCTTTAGGATCAATGTCCTTCAGCAAAACATAGTCCAAGAATATTAAAAGAGCCACACAGAGTGGTAGTTCTTCTGCCCTTTGTAATAAAGAACATAGTGGGTTTCTGAAGTAGGGGAGGCAACTTTTTTTCTGGGAACAGTGAAAGTAGTGGTATGAGTTCAGCATATGAGGACTCCAGCTCAATCACATAAAGATTTTTGAAGACTTACCTATGGGAAACCTATGAATACTTCACAAAGGAGCCCTGTAGGAAGTCATCATCTTTACAAATGCCAAAGTTTCACAGACTTATAGATTACTCCACCATTTCATCTAACGTGACCGTTCGTGAGCATCTCTGGTGACTTCTGGTGTGATATGGCAAGACAGCACCAGACAATGTCCTTCCCTTAGGGCTACACTTCCTTGGCATTTCAGCCAGCCATTCAATTAATGGATCTTAAAGGTATGTTCACACACTTGTCTGAAGGAAAGGAGGTGTGAACAACATTTCCTATACTTCTATTTCCACTTTAACGCAAATAATTACAAGTTTATTCTCCCATAGATTCAGATCTTGTGCATGCAGATAGTGAAGAATCCATTACACTCCTTGATGAGTTATTTCATTGATCTTCACTATTAAAGATGCACAATACTTGATGAGTATTGCCCACTTCAAGAGTTAGGTGTGATCTACCCAAAGCACTGTGCAGAAGGGGAAATATCACAGATAGTTGGGGGGAAGGGAGGGTTAACTTGTTTGAGGGAGATAATACCAGAAATACAAAGGGTCTATAACACTGTAGTCGTAATAAGCTTTGCAGCTGAAATCAAAATTTGACCCTAAACACGCATTTTGAACGACAATTATTAGGTCAAGCAAAATAATTGCACCAGTGTTACCAAAACTTCTACAAATTACATGTGGCCAGTTTTCTTCTTGCTCAGTATGCTGAAACACAGCAGGACAACAGCAGTAAAGAAAGGCAGGCACACATGTGCTGTCCAGAAGACTGTTCCCAGGGAAATCCACAGTTAGCAATTCTTGCAAATCAGAATTCAGAATAAAGGAGGAAGACTATGCCCATCAGAACAACAATCTGCATTTGTGCAAATTATAAGGGGGGGGGAGATAAATAGGTTAATCAGTCGTAAACTGATTTTGACCCTGAAGGTGATCACAGGTACACAGCATTACGGCACTTTAAACTGTTTTATGCAAAGCTTAAAAAAGACCCAGCAACAAACAAAGCTTTTTTTTGTGTTTGCTAAACAAAGCATGAAAGAATAGTGACAAAAGTAGGAGGAGCCGAGTTTGTCCGGACAAAGCCAGGAGGAGGAGCCCTCATGCAATGGAAATGCAGTTCAGTGGTCCTGGATTGATATGCTCATCCTTTAAACCCCCAGGGCTGGGAGATCACAGGGCCTGAAAGTCCATCAAAGAGCACTCCTCTGCATTGATCCAGTCTGGAGCGGAAGGCTGGTGGGGGTCTGCTGTTCTGTATAAGACTGCCTCCGAAGATAATCAGCTTTTCTTCCTTGGAAATTAGGGAATCCCAAACATCAATAAAGTGTTATTTCAAGTAAAACATCAGCGTAAACCTACAGAAGTCTGAACATGTGTGCGCATCTGTTCTGTTGTGGTGGGTTTTCTTTTTTAAGGAAAATAAAGGAGAAAAAGACCAAAGTATGTAACATATGAGGAAGGCAAATGTTTTACCTTAAAAGTATACTCTTAGTGCTCCAGCTGCTCTTCCCAACTTGCCAACAGCAGAACCCACACAGAGGTCTTTAAAGCAGTCTTACAAACTTCAGTATTTATGTTTGGATGCTCAAGCAGTACAGTGGCACCTGACCTTAAAAGAAAAAAAGAAGAATTTCAAATCACAATGTCTTTTATTCTCCCAGTGACTAGTTAGGTTACCATGTACTACAGGCAGGCAATTACTTGTCAGTTCAGCTGCTCAGTTTAAAACACCTTAGGTCTGACAAAAGGGAAATCAGAAGCCTAGGGAATATTTAACACTGACAGTTAGCCCTGTGACAGAGTCACATTCGCATCATCTTTAGCTTCCAGGTGATCAGCCTTTTGGCTGGGGAACCCCCATCTCCCTCCTCTGTGTTTGGTTTCTTCCAAATTATATATCCAGCACATATATGTTAAAGGGATGAACACACATAAAGCAGAAGTAAATGGAAATGAAATCAGACAATCTAGCACTCTGCAACGTAACTAGAGACTGAAAGTCATTAATCAGCAGTTCATTTGACACCGGAAATTGTTAGGATATTTTATTTATTCAAGGGGAACAATGTTGAACAAACAGAAGATGATACAGGCTTTTCCATCACAGCATGTGCAATCTGACTTGATAAAATTTAGGAATACATTAATATCATTAAGCAGCTACATTTGACTAAAATAAACCAAATGGCTGACAAAGCTCTGGATCCTAGAGATCCCAATCACTGATAAAACAAGCTATGATACCCTGGTATCTGAAACTATTCCAATTGACCACAACTATCGCAGAAAAATATGGTTAAAATTGCCTCTGAGCATTACTTTTATGTGAGTTTAACCGCTTAGGGGAAAAAAGCAGCAACTCAGTTGCCTGAAAATACTGCATTTCATGTTCTTTTAAATGAAGAATGGTTGCAAAGGATGTGATTCTTCCAAACCACTCAGCACTGGTGTAGGGGTGGCATTACTGGGATTAGCAGGCCACCAATCTCAGGGCTTTGGAAATCAGACACACACACAAAGTACTTTGCTGAGCACATTTCAGCCAAATTCTGTGTGAGCTAACAAATCCCGGACATGTTAGTGATGTAAAAAAGTGAACAGTACAGACCAAAGCTCTCTTTTGCCCTTAAAATAGAGTTGTTGATCATTTCCTTTTCACTTTCCTCCCCTCTTCCCCCCCCCAAAAAAAGAAAAATCATACTACTAATAATTAGAGAAACAAGAGTTTCTCTGTCGTATACACACAGCCTAACTCTTCAGAGCTTTTTAAGGATGTTTATTGTTGAAGACAATATTATCCTGCATAGGTAGAGAGTTGATTAGACAACATTATTTTTATTACATCATTATCTACAGCCTTCAGGAAGTTTATTGATCTAGTCAGTAGATAGAGTAGAAAACAGCTTCTATCTCAAGAGCCTAGTATAGTAATTTCTGGTTTCTTTGCAGAATGAATTTTAAATGTAGAGTTTTGTTGTTTGAATTATACAGATCTATGTAGTGCAAATACTTATGTAGCAGTTGCAAACTAATCTGGAAAGGAAAAAAGGGTATTCTTGCTCTGGTGTAATCACATCCACATAGGAAATCATGCTAGTAAAATGAGACAAACAAGCACTCTGCAGACAACTATATGAAAAAGGTTACTGCTCATCAGTCTGCCCCCAAGCATCTCTGCAACACCATCTGCCAAAGGTCATCACCTCCTCAGCCCTAGCAGCACTCCTCACATGTTTGCTTCCAAAGATGTTTCAGCAGAACAAGCCAGGTTAACTTGAACAGTTTAAACAAATTCAGGTTTGCTTAACCTAACGCTAACCTGGGAGTGCTCTTGGTAACCTCTGGAAAGGTATAAACACCTGGTAGCATTTTCTACCAGCACAGCTGAACCTAGAAGGAGACACACACATTTGAACCCTGATTAAAACCATAGAGATAAGTGGATAGGTTTCCCTAAAACAGAAGCACTTGCTTACAGAGCCAGGTGAATTGAAGCTGGATGGGTCGAAAACCAAGACATAATCGAGGAAGATGAATATCAGTGATCCCTTTTGTTTCTCTCTCAGACCATTTTCTGCTAGCAATTTTAGAGCCATCAGTCTAGGACAAGTGGCTATAAGGAAAGTGACCACAGAGATGGTTCTACAGCATGGCATGGGGGGGGCATTGCATGCCTAAGGACTTGTCTGAAAGACAATAGAAGATCATTGGGATAAGCTGAACTTGGGGGGCTGGGGGTGACAAAAGGTAGGGGGTCAAGTGCTTACATGAGAAGATATGGAAAGGACTCTGTATAATGACATAATGACTATGGAAAGTCATTAGAACAGTAGTTAAAGAAGGCAAACTTATGACAAGAATTTTGACTTCCTGATAATCAATGCAGAAAAGAAAGCAAGATATTACAGGGTGAAAGCACTAACAGAAACTGCTCATTGAGAGCTTGAAATGAAAAGAAATGCTGAAGAAAATGAAAAAAGTAATTACTACTGTGCTCCTGTGTAAGACATGCCAATGTCCAATATAGTGAGTTTGGTTTTGAAATGAGCTCACTGTGAATTAATGTGTATATATGCAAAAGTATTTAAAGGTGGCAGGAGGCATCAATAAGCAGAGAGAGATTTTGTTCTGGAATCTCCAATGGATGACTTCCATATTCCCACACACAAGGAAATTTCTTTGGTGGGAGAAACCAAATCAAGGCACTTGCTGCTACAATAAGAACATGAAAAAATTCAAAAGTAAAATATCTGCTTCAACTTTTGTTCAACGGTTATCATCACTGGGAGGATTTATTTGGTGTACAGGACAGCATGGCAGCATTGCTGTCTTTCTGTTTAGCACAACACTAGAGTTTGGGTTCCTGCAGCATGGCAGCAGATTTCCTTCCATTTCTGTGGCTGCAAAGGGAGCCCACTGCATCTGTAATCCGAGAAAAGCATTCAGTATAGGTGATGCCTCCCAGAACCATATTTTGCTATTTACATTGGTGCACCATTTTCACCATTTACAGAACAAAATAAGTGCTTGTTTGTGTCCATCACTTCTGACAAAGAGTTCTGAGACAGTGTCACTGCTCCTTGCTGCAATGCTCTGCAAAGAGGATGAAGAACCAAATTGTTTGTGATCTTGGAAGGTTTCTTTCAGCAATTTTCCCATTTGCTGATTCACTGAGATGGTAAGTGGGGGCTAGATGCATCAGTTCCCATTACTAAGGGAGTGCAGGAGCTCATCACTTTCAAAGGCAGGCCTAGAAGGCTTATACTTACTCAGTATTGATTTCAATGGGCTTTCGATCAGGCTGCTGTCATCTACACATTTTACGGGAGGAAGCAATGCCCAGCTGTGTGCAGCAGCCCCGGTGGGCAGCACAAAGATGAAGATGTGAAGCTATCAAGAATTATAAGACAGTGGTTAAAGTGAAAGGAAAACTGAAAACTCAGCTGAAGGGGAACAAACACTGTCCTATTGAAGTGGAAGTGTAAATAAAAGTAAATGTACCAAATCTTTTTCTAAAGAAAGAGTATGCCTATTTTTAGTAGCCAAATCAAAACTGCCATGCCCACAGCTGGACAGAAATGGGTGTACTAGTAGACTTTTACTGCTTCAAATAACACTACAATATTTAGTTATAACTAAGAACAGCCCCAGAGTCTGGAAGTTTAACCTTTCGCTAAACATGCATCCAGCATCCCATCTGCTTTCACCAGCTTAGATATTCATGAAGCATGCAGCGTGAAGTATTTTTCATTTTTGCTATGCTTGGTAAATTAGCCCAGCAAGCAGGGAGTAGACAATACTACTAGATTCCTATTTGATGACTGGATTTGATTTGATGCATCTTTTAGTGTTTTGATCATTTGGACTGAAGATAAGACGCACACAATTTGGTAGCTGGCAAAGTGGGATTTAATAAGTCTCCTGTAAAACACAGCATGTATGCAAACAGCCCAGAGGATTAGACTCCACTTGCTTAGTTTAGAACTTGGTGCAGCCAACCTGAATAATCAAACGGAGGAACAAAAGTTGTGAATCCCCTCAATGCACGGCTTCATTAGGATCTCCTTACAAAAAAAGAAAATGGGACTCATCTGATCAGCCAGATTTTATGGCATCTGATTAGACCACCATTTTCTCAGCAGGTCCCCTTTCTTTAAACTGTTGACTATGGATGGCCTGCTGAATAGGATGAACTTTGGACCGCTAAATTGCAGCATTATGGTTATTTAGTGTAATTTATGAAAAAGAGAGAAGTCATGATCACCTACTTCATATTGCTAATGATATCTCCATTTATCAGAACAGGTATGAGTTTGGATCATCATTTTGCCTCACAGTCACAGAACACTGTTCAATTAGATGCAAAAAAAATATATCATGTTTGCCAATGAGGCTGTACGAATACTAAATTAAGATTTAATAGTCCTTACATAATCATTTATTACCGTTGACTGTTTGCCGCCTTGCATTGTTCCACATCATCGCAGCATGTTTACTTCGAAGTTTTCCTATTCAGTCAGTGTTTCTATTTGCATTTTACTGTGACTAAAAATAAAAAGGAAAAAAAAAAAACCAACCCTGAACCTGATTATTCTGCTCTGCAATGTTTCATTTAAACAACAATTAACACCATAACAAATTAAAAAGATGCTGTATTGTAGTGGCTTCAACGTGAAAGTGCTCTTACCCTGAATAAAAAATAGATTTCCAATTACAGAAATTATCACTTTGTCTTTTTTTCCCTAACAAATAAGACTGCCAAACACTCTCCATAGAGGCAAATTTCTAAATTGCTGATTATTACAGGTAATGATCTATTCACTATGTCAGCTTCCTAGCCATCCTTAGAAGCTGGAGTTACGCAAGTTAACAATGAACTATCAGGGAGGGGAGGAACACCAGCAGTGGGTGATGCTACCAGGCAGAAGCCAATTATACAGGCATAGCAGAAGCAGAGCACATAAACACTGTGTCCTGCCTCAGATCCATGCAGACCACTGGAAGAGTTTCTTGCCTCCAGCCCACTCACAAGTAGTTATATATTGTTAGCTGTGTAACAGCTGTACAGCTCTGTACTGGCAGCGACACATGCCCTGCTGCTGTCAACAGGAGGTTATATGAGCACTTCTACCCCAGCCCCAATGAGTCAGGTGGGTATAAGCCCTAGAAACACAGAGCCTTCAATCCAGCCAGATTGCTAGGCTGAAAAAGGTTTGAGTAGACCAAGCTGCCATGTTCAGACCAGAGGTGACCGTGTCCCCTGGCTGAGCATCCTGGGCAAGCACAGTGGGATTCCCTGTCTGGAATGACTAAGAACTAAATGTGCAATAATTATTCCAGCACCACTTCTGGGATAACAGTGTGAATACTTCTTTCCTATTGTGGTTTGAGTCCACTTTGGAATAGTGAAGCTACTCATGCAACTCCTCTAAAAGAAGGCTCCTGTTTTGACAGTCTCCTCCTGCAGCCAAGCCTCTGCATGGTTTATTTGGTGCCTTCTCTGCAGATTTTTCTATTACAATTCATATTCTGTATCCTCCACTAAGTAAAGTTTTTATATGGATACTCTCTAAGAGTCAGCAGCTTTATAGTCCTCAGCAGGAGCTATTTGCTCTCTAGAATACTTTATTAGCAAGCTGACTATTACTGCAAGAGTACAGTGGGATTTTACTATGGTCACAGTCCATATTTGCTGTCACAGAGACCTTGAAATCACTGTAGGCTGATAAATACTCTGAATCTTTGGATTTTGATAATGAGAATCAAACTGTAGCAGATGAAACACCCCTCAAGCGCACACAGGTAGGATGGAGTGAAAAAGAAGCAACAAGTGAGGATATGTATGTCAACCCTATACCACAACACTACCTCTCAGAGGCAGCAGAGTTTATTGCACTGGTCTAAAACCTTAAACAACTGAGAACTATTTATTTCCCATGCTAAACTGCCATTTCTCAGTCAACAAAGGGAAGCTTGCTGCAGCAATATTCCCAGGGAAATACTTTTTCTTAGATTTGCTACAGTTCAGATCCATGAAGTCATTAGTCGTTAACCAACTGTAAAATTATCAGCACAGCTCCAGATATGCATTGTAGTCTTGTTCTTTGTACCCAAGAGAGGTCCTAATTTCTCCTCCTTCTTACTCTGTACACATTGTTCAAGCAGCTTCTCAAGAGAAATGATGAGAAACTCTGTTTAGGGTAATATTACATGATGACATGCCTCCAGTGTTATTCGCTGTAATAGATACAACATTCATCTAAGATCAGCCTTGCAAATAAATGCCTGTCCTGTACAAAATGGCTGTTTGTTAGGGAAGTCAACAAGGGGTTATCTCAAGCACCAAATGTAGTTTTCTAACCTGCTCTGCCAAATAAGATGCTGATGCCTCCCATTTGCAGTATGATCAGTAACAACAAATAGAAGGGAGGAAGCTAGAAGAAAGCCATTAGTTCAGCTGTCAATGTACATAACTGTCCACAGGTGTCATCAAGTGTGAAGAAGCAGTGGCAGCCATTTGACATTGCTGCCTTTGTGGAAGAAATTTTGACAGCAGAGGCAGAATTTGCTAAATCGTGCCATTCCCCTGCCAGAATTCATCAGCTCCTGGGACGTGGTATCTCTGAATAAAAGATGCCTTGGAAGGTGAGCAGACAGAAATCAAGGACAACTCTTGGGTAAGATGAGCAGGCAGCACACAGACCTTCAATATCATCTTCAAGCGGCAGGAGACAGAGGTCTGTAAAAGCTCTCTAAGTCTCCTGTCATTACAGAATCTGCGTGTTGGTTGCTCAAGACCAGCATTGCTCTGGGTTCAGAGCAGAGGAAATTTTCTAAAAGCCTTCTGTTGAACCTTCTATTGGCGCTTGTGGAAGAAACCTTCCATCTCAGTAATTACCTACTTGTGTTGCACTGGTAGAGCCCTCAACAAGCTCAGTAGACCCTCCAAGGGACCCCTCCACAAAAAGCATGGTGGTAGTGGTAACACACATTACAAAGCTGAGGATGAAAAGCAAACAAGGTTCAGAGGTAATTCATTCTCTGGGAATGAGTTTTTCAGGAACTAGGCCAAATGAAAGCATGACTGTTCCTGGATAATTTCTGTTGCTGGAATCACAGCAGTGTCACCAAACAAACCTTGATGACAAAACATAAACAGCAACTTTTTGACAGTTCTCACCTCTGCACATACACTATTTCCCATATAACACATAATAAAGAAGTAAGGGGTTCAAGTATTTAGAAATGATCCTTGGTCCAGAAACAGATTTTGAGTTGCATTTTTTATATGGTGTTGGTAATACGTGACTGTCATTTAAAAAGCAGGTTTTCAAACTGGCTCAGATATGTTTCAGTAAGACTTCTTTTCTTCCCTCTGGAAAGATGCAATGTGTACTCTAACAATTATTACACCTTTATTCTGTGCATCAACTCTGTTTCTAAATGTCTGAACTGACAGCATGTCTGGTCACATGAGCCCAGTTGACAAATTTGGCTAACGGTAACGCTTTAGGACAAAATTATGAAAAAAATGACAAATTAGCAATGGCACCTAATCAATAAATGACACAATATGGAACCCATGAAGCTGACAATGTAACCTCACAATTCCCTCATTTCATAACATAAATTACCAGAGCTAAACATGTGCAAGAGGATGTCTCATTTCCAGTTAGTTTTCCCTTAACCCATAACAAATTTATCTGGAATTATATAGATTATAGTTCTAAAATTATTAGTAACATACAATTTTCAGAATCTGGCTACTTTTAACCCTAAACCAGCCATTAATAACTAGGCTTCAAAGTGCTGCTGTCTTAAGACACCCTTTGACGCAATACAGCGTGCTTCAGAAGAAGTTCCCAGCTAGAATATTATCACTACACTGAGTTAAAACCAGGAAACAGAGTGACAGACCAGTTAAATTCCTAACTTTCCCACTTCCTCTAGAAAAATACTACCACAGCACTGTCACTTTGGGAAGACCTCTTAAAATATTTCAAGACTTAACTGCCTTTCGAATAAATTCTCTGTCATTGCAGTCAATGTTAAAGAACCTTGGTAATAATACTGTGGAGTCTGAAATTACTTACCTCTATTCTTACAGCCAGCTTTGGTGACTTATCTAACCTCTGCAGGCTGACATTTCCCATGATGTGGTTTGCACAAAAAAAAGTTTGTCTTCAGAAAATTCTGAAGAAAATCTGTTTTATGATTTTGAATTGATCAGGGAGCAAGCTGAATCAATCACAGCAGAGAAATTACATTCAGGCGTTCCCCTTCTGCTATTTTCTGAGCATTCAGAGCATATCTAGATATAAAGAACCTAAATCAGCCATGTACATCATGCATTGAGGGAAATGTTCTTTGTCACTTTATTTATCTGGAGAGGTACTGAAGGTCCCCTGCACTCTGGTGGGTTGGCAGCAACTGATAAAATAAACTCCTTAAACTTTCTTTAAAAGCCAGTTTGCAAAAACCAAATAGAATACTGAAAATGACCAACACAGTAGATGCTCGCATGCTCAGCAGGACAGATGAGATAGACATTTTAAAGCCAAAAAATGGGACTGTGAAGAACTCACTAAACTAATACCTTTTGTTATTTCCAGAAAATAAGATGAAGTTGTTACACTAAAAGACAGCGTGCCTTCGAAGACAGGTTTGACTGTAAGACATACAAGAAAGTTGAGAAAGGAAAAAGGAAAAAGGAAAAAAGAAAAAGGTAAAAAGAAAAATGAAAAAGGAAAAAAACAATGGTCTCCTTCATTATGCAAGTATTGGGCCCCTAAAGCACCTGTCTGGGACCAAGGTACTCAAATGCTATTCCTGCCCCAGGCTCTGGCCAGTGGAGGTGCTCACAGCTTTCCTTATTGTTTGTAAAGTGCTCTCAGCTATTGAGGGAAAGCAGTATGCAGTCGACAGATTTTTGCTGTTCCTCTCCCCTCGTCTCTGACACATACCCTCTCAGGCCTTTCTCCTCCTTTACGGATTGCAGCCATTATCTACAATCTTTGGAAGAGGGAAGAAGGAACTGAGTTTTCAGCTCACACAATAGATAAGAACTGCCCATCACCATAGCTTCTTGTGATTGTGTATGGAAATCAGCACATATTTTTGCATGAAAGTACATCCAGCTGAACGAAAACAGCTACAAGAGGAGAATCCTATATTGTCAGCCACATTAATGTTGTTTTCAGTGAAGAATTCACTTGTTGTTTTGAATACAGCAGCAGTGAACACAAGTTTCTATTTTTCAATGTGTTTAACAGGGGGAGAAAAAAAGTGAGACTTTGAAAACAGAGGAGTCTACTAAAAAAAGAATGCTTTAACATCATGATAAAGAAAAACAATGTTAAGTCACATAGGCAAACCAGACCTGTTTGCAGCAAGGACTATACTTAACATTCATCCTGAAGAGCCTTATGCATTTGCTTACCTTTACTTTTATTACTTTTTTTATATACTTGTAAGTATTACTTTTAAGAATAATCATATTCCAAAGCAGCAGAGAAAGGCACAGATAATAAATAGGTGAACAAAAGAGGCTCTTTTGCTTATCTTGAAAAACCGGGCAACCATATACATTGATGTATTTTTACGCAAATCCCATAAACACATAATTCTATTACATGTACCCTTGAAGCAGAGAGCATCACAACTTCCCTAACCACACCTACAGGCATGATTTCATTCCTTTAAATCTATGCTACACTAAAACAGTTCACACCACATTCCTTGCTCACAATTTCTCTCGTCTTGCCCTGAAACTTGCAAGAGTTAATGCAGCTGAAAAATCATTCTGGAAGAAAAACGTTAGTTTATAGCAGCATCAGCTTCTTGATCCAGATGACTATAAGAACCTTAGGAAAGGCATAAAACAGAAGATAGCACCTTTAGCTGCAACTCAGATTTAGCATGAAACAGTATCCCAAGTCCTTCAACCCTTACTGCCCAGCATTGCTATGGCATGAACATTGAGTCAATAAAACAGCATATATCATTAACAAAATGCCAGCCCAGCACTTGAGGGTGTTTGGCAGGAAGATATCATTCCTTCATGCTTGGATTCATACCGCCCAACATGTGCAATGATCTCCAGCTTAAGGAGCCATAGTAAATTTTGGGTCAATTTACACACACCTCTGCACAAGACCTAAAAAAAAATAAATAAACCTTCTTTCAAAAGATTTGACTATCACCCAGGACAAGGGGGAATGGCTTTTAGCTGAAAGAGGGTAGATTTAGATTAGATATTAGGCAGAAGTTCTTCACTATGAGGGTGGTGAGGCACTGGCACAGGTTGTCCAGAGAAGCTGTGGCTGCCCCATCCCTGGCAGTGCTCAAGGCCAGGTTGGACAGGGCTTGGAGCAACCTGCTC
>JANHGB010008987.1:0-23692 GCA_026283785.1 Coracopsis vasa
GTTGGATGGGGCTTGGAGCAACCTGCTCTAGTGAAAGGTGTCCCTGCCCATGGCAGGGGGTTGGAACTGGAAGAACTTTCAGGTCCCTTCCATCCCAAACCATTCCATGATTCTATGATTACTAAGAGCAGATCTTCAACCCAAGTATCTGGATCAACAACCACACAGAGGCCTTCAGGGAGGAGAATTCTTAAGACTGGAAGGAAGCTTTCATTAATACCTGCAGAAAGCTGCAGTCCTGTTACCCAATGGAAGCAAATGGAGAGTTTCATAGTTAAAGCACTGAACTGAGACTTGGGAAATAGCAAATAAAATGGATTCAGCTACAGATTTAGGCTTGGACCAGGAGAGTGCTTGGACTGAGTGAAGTGCTGAACCGAGGCCTGTGTTAGGCACTTACCTGATGAGAATAGCCTTTATTTCTCCCAGCTTTTCCCCATTTTCCCTGTTAAAGCTTATAAACCTTCTACAGACTGTGCCTCTTGTTCTGCTGTTTATACAGCATCAAGCACTGCTGCTTTTCTGTTTGCTGACATCAGAAAGCACTATTGTAGCATCAATAATGTGTCTGAGAACACCATTCTAAGAGACCTCAAAGCTCATACTTTGTAACCACACTAGGTTAGCTCAGACATACCTCCCCAAGCTGATTCTGATAGCTGTCTGCAGTACAAGTCCCTGCTTATTTCAACATCCCAACTGTAATGTAATCTAAATATTTCAAACAACCCCTGTTTTCTGCTGGAACCTGAGCACTGCTCTGCTCTCAGGGTGGAGCATGTTCTATTTATTAAAAGCTAATGCTATGAAAACATGCTAAAGGGATACATCAGGTTTGGGCTGCTTCCTGTGGCTGGTGATCTGCAGTGGGACAAGTTAGAAAAACAAGTTTCCTACTGTTCAGTTAATGAGCACCTCCACGTAGTGTATGCACAGTTTTGTTCCTCTTCTTCTTTCCAGTGCTCAGGTAGACTTGTTTTGGCTTGAGAATACGCACACAGACTGTGCAGCTGCTGGAAACATTAACCATCTCTATAGGATTTGTGTGCAGCAATGTATCTATGGGCTTGCTGTAGCTCTCATTAGAGTTTGCCCATGAATTAGTTTGAATTAAATGGGATTTATTTAATAATAATAGTTTTTGAAAGGCTATCACCATTCTGGCCTGGCACAGGAGAGTGGGCAGCAGCCAGGAGGAGATCCAGATGCACAGGAAGGAGATCCATGCTCAGTGCTGTGAAACCAACCCAAAATAGCTATGGAATAGATGAAAATTTGGAATGAAGGAATTAATTTACGTACAATATTAAAGCCTGCAGAGATTTCCATGGGATATTTGAGCTCAGCACAACAGCTCCTTCGCTTGGACTGTCACCTCCAAGCACAAGCAAGCATTTTTGCTTGCAGCTCAGATTCTGCTTTAAACACAGCCTGCTATGAGCCACCACAACTGTGTGCAAGCTGGGCAGTTACCATTCTGATTAGTACTGTCAGGGAGTCATTGAGGAGCTCTAACCATCTATTTCAGGTGCTGTGCCACGGTGTTAGGTGGACAGGTTGACAAGGTGGTGTTTACGAAACAAGACAGGCTGGGAACTGGACGAGCTTTAAGGCCCCTTCCAACCCAAACCATGCTGTGATTCATTGTCCTAAGTAGTCTTGTGGAGAGTGACTTGAGGTGGTGCCAGGTAAGCATTCCCTGGACCTGTTGTGGTATGGTCCTTTCCTTAATGCAATGGGCCCTGTGAAGAAGCAGAACTGGAAAAGAATCAGCCCTACATTAGCATGAATAACAGCCTAACCCTTTACTTGTGCACGCTACAGGTCCATGATACAGAGACTTACCTTATCTTCTACATAGTACAGAACTGCCTTAGATGTAGCTCATCAACAGCCAGTTAAAGTCTTTTGGAAGCTGTTTTCTCATCATGACTGTAGTTGGCCTAAAAACGTGTTAAAAAGATGAATTCCTAACAGATTCTCAAGGAAGCAGCATCTGTTGTAGTGACATCTGATATTCTGGGGTTTTCCCCTCGGAGTTCATGGCAGCTCCCACTGTTTTCTGACCTTCTTTTACTCTGAGAGTATACAGAAAATTCCTTTCCTTACACACCCTCCAAACCCTGGCAGAATGATTCTCTTCTGGAGGAAAACAATGAAGAGGTCATTCTGCTGTCCACAAACCTGCAAATCCAAGGGCTGCATCCAGCTATCTCCTGAGAAGATCCTTTTAGGTACTAAATCCTGCTTGTTTTCCCAAACTTGATAATAACCTTGAGCTGAAAGACACCCCTTGGACTGCCACTGCCACCACGATGCCATTTTCTGATGTAATTAAGCACCAGCTCATGGTTTAATGAGTGTTTTGGGAAGGATGTCACTGGTGATTTTGCTGATGCTGTTTCAGGGTCCCAGTCCTAAGAGGAGGTTACTGCAGGCTTGAACTCCACTTTCTGCTGTGGAGTTTAATCAGTTGAGACAAGCTGCTGAGCAAATACAGAGGAATTTACAGTGCTTGAGGAAGGAGCGACCTAAATAGTTGCCTTATGATTGTGTTGTGGCTTATTTCCATGTGAAATGTAACTGAGGGAATAATGATCATTTTTGGTTATTTCAGTGGCCTTGGTAAGATAAAGCATGAAAAGAAGATATTCAGAGCATACAAAACATGGTATTTTCCATTCAGTTATTGGAGTGAAACACTTGGGGTAATAAGAGAACCCCTTCACCTCACCACTATGAGGGTGGGACACTGGCACAGGGTGCCCAGAGAAGGTGTGGCTGCACCATCCATTCCTGGCAGTGCTCAAGGCCAGGTTGGATGTGGCTTGGAGCAACCTGCTCTAGTGGAAGGTGTCCCTGCATGTGGCAGGGGGTTGGAGCTGGATGAGCTTTAATGTCCCTTTTAACCCAAACCAGTCTGTGATCCATGATTGCGCCATTGACTTGCTATGGATCACTTGGCTCTTGGTTTTACTTTTCCCTGTTTCATCATTCCTGAAGAAGATAACATCTCCTTGCTGAAAAGTACTCGGGCTCTTGTTTTGTACCAACAGGTGAAGTGAGGTTGATGTCCTTGCCTTTGTCAATAACAGAATTAGTGCAGACCGTGCGTGCCTGATCAGTGTGAGGACTGATCTGGATGGGATGTGTGTGTGTCTGCTGCAGGCAGAGGGTGGCTGATGCTGGTGGTCCATCAGCTGGTTACTAACTGGAATGTGCCTTAGGGCTGTGATACAGGAGGTGGATATCGAGGGCCCTTGAATCTTATAAGAATGGCATTTTTAAGTTGTAATACCAAGGTGTGGAGTCCATCCAGTGCCATGGAAAGCTGCTGGGTTTGGGTAATTCTACTTTTAAGATATCTCTGATTTTGGAAGAAGTGTCTTACAGGGGTTGTTGAGCAGTTTGTGAGGAGCAGCCCTAAAAGGGACCCTCCAGATTTTGAGTTACTTCTTTATTTTTAACCTCCCTTTGCATTTCTGAGGTGTAGAAGTAGATGCATTTGGAAAATCCTTAGTTAGTAAGTGCGCAAACGCTGTTTGTTAACAGCTATCTTACTATGGGGAACTGGGACAAGAGCTCGTGTTTGAGCAACTGTCAGGCTGTTGAAACCAAGCATTCGTCACATCAAGTTTAAGAGGAACAGATATTGAAATTGTCTCAAAGTAAGAGTTTTGTTAGTTAAATCCTGTCTGTAACCGGGGATATTTAAATGGATTTTCTCCGCCTTCCCTCTGGAATGTGAGCAGAATGACTGCGTGGGTTGAAGCACTGGTTTGGGATTTGAGCTCCGAGTCCAATTCTCCCTCTTCCAGCTACTCTGTATTTGACCTTGAGTAAATGATCTAGTCTCTGATATTACAACCAGTTCAACTTGTGCCTCGTTTAATTTATGGACATGAGTTGTGCCTCTGGAGGAGACTGTAAACATGTTAAAATGTCATGCCTGGGAAACTTGTAAATAGGGGCTTTCATTTGGGGTTTCAGCTCTGAGCTGTAGATCGCAGTAAAGCTCAACCTTGCTGCACACCGGCATAAAGCTTGCACTTGCACAAGTGTGCCACTGCAAATGCAAGGGCTCTCCATCACATTGCTCTTTCCTTTTGTTGTGCTGAGTCCAAGAGGGGCTCTTTCTCCCCACCCTGCCCATCACTTTTTGGCACTGACTGCAGTAGAAGTTCTTTGCCATGACCAGCGTCAGTGATTGTTCCACTTGTACCTGTGTAATATTTTCCATTGAGCTTACTATTGTGTTTGAGTTCTTTAAACCCTATAAACAAACAAAAATGATTTGCCAATGCACAAAGAATGGGAGCACCCAAAGAGTGGGTTTGCAGGGCTTTGGGGGCTGCTTTTTAAATAGATTTATTTCCAGTTGTATTTTATGACCTTTTCAGTTATGGACTGAAAAAAGGTGAACGGGATAAAACTGATTGAGGCCAGAGACTTGCCTGGTACAGAGATGAGGACGGAGGAAGGATGCAGGACAAGCTTTATGTGAAAGGGAATATGCAAAGAGGTGTCTGACTGTAATTACATCTTGCTCTTGCTGAGGAAGAAAGCTGCCCAGTGGTAGCAAGTGATGGCAAGATACAAGTGCTGCAGAAACATGAATATGCAGGACTCTCCGGACCAACCATGTTGTTTCTAACCAGAGGTGCCAGTTAAACTGCTGGATTCAAGGGAGAGGTTGGATTTCTGATGTCATGGGGAGACGTGTGGGGATACTTAGTCACTGGAGATGGTTGAGCAAGTGCAGCGCTTGCAGACGTGCTTGACAAGTTCCCCATTTCAGTCTATGCAAAAATCCTCACTGGCTTCAATGGGACTAGAAACTAATCCTGAAATGGTACAGAATGTACCTTCCAAAGAGCTTTGGGGAGTTGGAATGAAGGTAAAGTAGTAATGGCCTTGAAGCCTGTGTGATTGTGTTTGGTGTTACTTGATTCATGATGACTTGCACAGTGTGTCCTGATCAGCTTGGAGTGAAGGTAATAACAGTTTTTAATGCAGGGTGAATTTATTTGCTGTTCTCAGAGCTGTTTCAGCTGGTGCTAGAGTCTCCAGCTTGTAAGGATTACCTGTGGTGGAGATGGAAATCCTCTTCCTCACGTGACACTGGCTAGATGCATCTGAAGCAGGGCAATCAAATAGTTAACGTTAGGAAGCCTGCCTGCCTGTCTTTCAGCTTGTCCCAGCAGGGGTTCTATTTCATGGTTGACATTAGCCATGCTGTTCCAGCTCCTGCCTCTTTCACATCCTGCTTTTCATCCCCCCCTCCCTCCTTATGTTTTTTTAATCCATCTCTTATTCAATGTAGTTAATAAGCAAATTTGTCATCTGCTGAGTTTTGTCTTTGCTTTGCTCCCCCCGCCTCCCCTTCAGACCCAATGAACACTAAGCCAGTGAATTGCAGATAATGCTGCTGTGAATTCTCCTTTGCTGCAGGGCAGCTTCGCTTGTGGAGTGCCAAAGTGACTCTGGTTCCTGTGACTGAAACCAGGCACTGCAAAAAGAACTGGGAGCTTCATTCCTGACAGGAGGGGCTCATGGGTGTTGAAGCTTTAGGGGGCATCTCCTTGACAGGTTCTTTTTTGGGGGACATCTATGGATGCTCTGTCTTGGCCTTGTCCTCTGAGTGTATCCCTGTTATTGTGGATCAGGCACTCTGAGAGCAGGCTCAACTGTGCTGTTGTACTCTGCATTCCCACTCCTGGCAGCCATAGGGAAAGGGATGTGTTAGGCAGAGCCTCTTCCTATGCTTGGCAGTTTGGCTCCTATTTGCTCCAAGCTTTTTCAGGCTGTTGTAATTCTCATGGAGACACAGATGTGATGAGTGTCAGCTTGTAAATAAAGCACTTGGAATAAACCCTCATTTTTCTCATCTAGTGAGTGAAGAAGTTCCACTGTGCTCTCGTTTCCATTGATAACTACTGAGCACTAGTAAAGCTTTTGAGCTGGGTGAGGGCAGTCCGGAGAACCAAGCCCAGTCTAATGTATTTAGGGGCAGGGATTAGTGTATTGTACTAGTGCTGGATAACATCCCAGTGCTCTCTCTGGAATATGAGGTTTGCAATCTTGATGTACTCAGTGGGAGTACATCCCCTCCTCACACACACAAGGTAGCAAGATGTCAGGGAGGGGGGAAAGCGTTTAAGGTGTTCCAGATGTATCCTTTTTAAAGAAGATTCTTACTTTTTTCTTTACATGAAATAAAAGTGGAAGTAGCAGAAAACAAGTGAATAGAAAGTATAATTTATCCTGGGGCTGTGGTGTGGGATACTGGATACAGGAGCAAATCATGGTGTAATTATCCAGCGAAGCCTGGCAAAGTGACTGAGGGCTGCTTCCAGTGAGTGCTTCTGGATGCAATTGGTTTTGACAACCCTGAGTCTATCACTGTCATTCCAATAAAATGTGTTGCTTCAAATTAAGCAAAATAAGACCTTTCTTCTCTTTTAGAGACCCAGAAACTCTTGGGTCTTATTGTTCCTTTCTCCTTTTATCCTGAGGGCTTCTAGGAGCAATAGCAGTGGTGATTTGTCTGTGGATTCCAGGCTGACAAGAAGCTTTACAATATGTCAGTTAATAATTGGGGCGCTGTGAACTCTCAGCAGCAGATTGAATATCAGCAATAGAGCATCAGAGCTCTATTTGTTTTATTTCTGTGTCAGACAAATCAAGCAATGGCTTTATAGCTCTACAGAAATGGGACGTGCTTGTGAACCTTCATGACCTCAGGGATCTGATGGTGGCCTTTGGGTAGGAAACAATGATGTGGATGTTTGAGCAGTTGGTTCAGCTTCCAGTGCCAGGGAGTTTAGTAGCAGATAGACCACCACTGTCCCTTGCCCTGTTGTTGAAAGGCTCAGCAGGGAGGCAAAGATTGACTTTGTCCCTGAAAACATAGAATCAGAGAATCCCAGACTGGTTTGTGTTGGAAGGGACCTTAAAGCTCTTCCAGTTCCAGCCCCCTGCCACGGGCAGGGACACCTCCAAGCCCCATCCAGCCTGGCCTTGAACACTGCTAGGGATGGGGCAGCCACAGCTTCTCTGAGCAAAACATGTCTGTTGGCAGCTGAGGATTGACTCATGGAGGGTTCTCCAGTGTCAGGAGTATGCTTAAACTTTCTTGGAGTTGATAGTTTTCTCCGTCTCCTCCCTGAAAAGTCTCCTTCATTCCTTGCAGTCAATACCTGGTGGCTGTGTTGTCCTCAGAGGACACTGGATGTCGCATTGACCTCAACTTAGCAGTCCTCCATGCATCCAAAAAAGGATGTGTGGGGCAGACGTGTCCAGTGCTGCATGTGTTGCAGAAATGTGTTTCTGATTTTCAGCAGTTATTCTAAGAGTTTGCCTCAAATATTTCCCTCTGAACAACTGAATTTGGTTCTTTAACTCTTTAAATCTTAGGCCTTTGGGTGTAAGTACTGGATGTTACCAACTCTCTGTAGCTGCTCGTGGAAAACCTGGGTCTTAAAATTGCATTAGCTCTTAAAAACCTACTGTAAGTAGCCACAGAACTGCTTTGACTTTTGCTTGCCAAGGCTGCTGCTTTCTCACATTCATATATTCTTGTGCTTTAAAATACTTAGAGCAGTCAAGTAGAATAAATCAACCCAATAGAGACCTGCAAATCTGTCAGCTCAGGAACTCCTAAAGATGCTTTTCTCTAAGGATAGTAAGTATAGAAATCTAAATGCAAAACAAAACCAGCTCTTAAATCTGTTATTGCTTTCCTAATGTGATTCACTCTCCTGAGTGTTCCACTGCAAGTGCAGATGTCAGAGAGCATTCCCAAAGTGTTCTGCGCAGGCAGGGTACCAAAGTTGAACCAGTGCTCTCAGAAGAAGCTGGCTCCTGGGCTGGAGGCCTGGTGCTGATGGAGGACAGTGTCTGCTGGGGCAAAGTGAAGGAGCTACCTGACAGCACCTCCTTTGTCACTGTGTTTTCTTATGGACAGATTTCCTTTCACTTGGGATGTGGTCAGAAGGTTGTGTTAGGAAGTTATGGCAGAGATCCTGCTATGGTGTCTGAAGCTGTCAGCACTCTGTAAGGTTCTGTAAGAGAGATAGTTGCTTCATGGGCCTTTCCAGCCCTGATTATTCTCTGCTTCTATGTGTGTTTCTGATTCCCCCACCAGACAGACTGACTTTTTAAAGGGTTTTTAGTGGCTTAGTGGATGCTGGTTTTAAAAGCAACAGCCAGACCTTCACCTGTGGGTACTCAGCATGTGTCTGGGCAAATTTAAGCACCTAATCTATGTTTCAAAGTGTAATGCCCATCCCTGCTGCCCCTCTTCTCATCCACGCTCTCTCCTTTATTTCATAGCTTCTTTTCCTCTCTTCAGACTCCAGGGATCAGTAATTAAGAAATCAGCCTCTGGCTGCTTGGATCACCATTGGCAAACTGCTGCAGTAGCAGAGCTGCTGGTCTGCCCGAGTCTCTGACAGCAAATGAGTAAAGATAGGAGCACAGCTGTAATAGAAGAATGGGCAGATTACAAACCCACTGGGACTGGGTCTCTTCTTATCTGGCTCTGCCAAACAGCAGGATATATGTCTCAATGAAATAAAACTTAGGAAGTGACAAAGTGGAGTGTTACTCTTGAGGGATGCTATTGGTATCCTTCTGCTGAAATAGGATTTGGAAAGCTCAGGAAGCTATTCAGGATTTACAGTGTGAATTGGTTAGGTTGGAGCTCTTCAGCCACCCTTTACTGTGTAACAAAAGCAGGAACAGAATCAGACTTTACCTCTTCCAGTGTTACCTTCTCTTGATGCTGAGGCAATTGAAAGTCTGAGCTGTGAAAAAGTGCTTAACTTCTGGATTGGAGCTCAGGAAGTACATAGGATTGTGGTGCTTGTGAACACTGTGATGTGAGTTTGGGCTCTTCTCATTAGTTTGAACTTGATGGGCAAACAGCTTTTGCTTCTCTAACAGGATTTGGAAGAAATCGCAGTCCTGCAGTGTGTTGCAGGCTGAGTATTAGATAGCCATATACAAACACAGAGTCTGGCTGCATCTGCCTTTTCAACACAGGTTGTTCCTGGTGCCCTGTGTGTTCTCTAGGGAGAGGGCAGAAATCTCAGCTCTTCAGGGGAGGCCTTTTTGTAGTCAGAGGCCTAATGACTTATGAAGTTCCCATGATAGGAAAATAGTGAGTTTGATGAGAGATGGATGATGCAACTCTAGTAATATTGGTGCACTAAAGGGCTTTAAATGCTGGCTTTAGCCATGTTTCCCTTCTCTTTTCCACACTAATGCACTGATAAAGTCAGGCAGAGGTTCTGTTGGATTCTGTACTTAAACCTACAAATACTCATTTAGAAGTCAAATGTTCTTGGGCTGTGCAGGTTGGGAATGAAGGGTTTGCATTTTGCTTGCTCTCCCTTTGCATATGGAAAAGGTTCAGTTCTCTCCCTATGATGCATACAATCTAAACACCTTTTATCTGAACTGTTTCTCTGAGCAGCCTCTGAGGATGCTGAAACACCTCTTCAGTAGGAGTGGGAACCAAACAGGCAGAGCTGGGCAGGTACAAAGCAAGAACCTCCTGGATGAATAGTGACCCTTCCCGGAACAGCCGCCCTTTGTGCAGGTTGTAGTTGCACAAGGGCAGTGTTTGAGGAGCACCATTTCATCCTGCATGCATGTCAGTTCTTGGCAGGCTTGCTCCTGGCTTTCGAAGGGCACCTTTGCTGAATGGTTCAGTGTTTGAGACCTATCTCATTTTTATTTGCCTTATATGAATGGCCTCAAGAGCTGTTGGCAAATGCTTCTTGCTGTCTTCCTGAGGAACAGGGACTGGGTGATCTGATGGGAAAGCCTGTGGTGGCTTTGGAATCTGTGATGGAATGGGATGTGGGGAAATGGTGAAGAACAGCACTGGGGCTCTTTCATTGCAGTGTTTTGTTTGATCAAATCTGTGTCCTTCAGTCCTGCTGTACGTTCAGGTAAGAATGCACCACACAACAATAGCAAGCTCAGGTCTGAACACCGTCATGGGCTAAGGGTTGTGCTTGCTATCAAGAACTTGTTTCTATGCTTCTATGATTCATTTCTCCACTGGAACACCTTTCCAATGGTGAAAAGAAAGCTTTCTGAAGTATTGGGGTGCAAATCCTCAGCACTGTCACCATCCCATATGGGCATGTATCCAAAGACTGCCTGTTTCTAATGACTTGGGATTTTCTGACAAGCTGGAAATCTCTCTTTCAATGCCTAAACAAACTTGTAGGTCCAGTTTTACTTTGAAGATGAAGTGTGGGTGGAATTTATTGCTGGGTCTGAATGCAGAAGGTCTGAACCCAGCTTTTCATTACGTTACGCATAGTCTTGCAGTGTTACTGTCCCAGGGAAGCATTAGAGGGCTGTGTCTGTGCATCCCCTACACCAATAGCATGTTGGTCCTCATTGGAGACTAAACTTTGAAGGGGTGTAGACAAGGACAGCTTTATGTTGTGATCTGGATTCCAGAATACCTTGTCCACAGAGACTGTTGAGCAGCTGAAATGGGTTCATGTTATACCCCTTCTGGCTGCCTTTGAGACTCAAAAAGGTTCTGGGAGCTGCGCACTAAACTGATCTCCGTATGATGCAGAACACTTGAATCTTGTTCAAAGAACCGACTAGTGGAGGCTTCCGGTGGCTTCCCACAAGGAAGAAACAAGGATACATGGTCCTTTAGGGATTTCTGTGTAATCCTGTGGGAGAGCTGACGTTTTGCATGTGCTTTGAAGGTAAGAGAGATGGCAGCCTCCGCCTTTGTGCCTGGGTTTTATACAGGTCTGGAGGCAAGAGGCGCTATCGCATTCATCGCGGCATAGGCCTGACTTGTCATGGGCCGTGAGTTATCCTTGTGGAAGCTGGAGTGGTGTAGACCAAAAGACCTTATTAAACCAAACCAAATAATTTGCACCACATCAGTGACCAGAATTATGCCATTTAATTAAAATATGTCTAGACAAATAACCTAGAGGGAGAGAGATGCTATCTGGAGTAAGTGTTTGAGGTTTCTGCATAGGGATCATGCTAAATACATCTATGAATAACTTCTTTTCTCTCCCAGGTATCTGGAGTCCTGGAGGATTGTCACCACTGCTGGATAACATGGTTGTTTCTCATGTGATTGGCATTCACCTCTTGGTTAGCAATTGTTTCACCTGTCTGTAAATGATATTTCTGTATTGGTGAACACTTGTGGCTACTTTTTGACCTACCTTTATTATTCTAATGAGGTACTTTTAAGAGAGCACAAAAGGAACATCTCACAGAGGGATAAGGCTTGATTCTTATCTTGGGTGCTATGCTGTGTATTTAGCATTTCTTGGTTTGTGTTGTTTGGCAGCTGGCACTGTATCTGTCCTGGCTGTGTGATGCCTTTACTGAAAACTAATTGAGTAGTTGCATTAAGAGGTCCATTGGTTACTTAGAAGGGTAGAAATAAACTCCCTTTACTTGTAGTTGGCTAGGAAGAATGCTCTATGCTCTAAGGCTCTGTGTTGAACTTGTTTCTTGCTTTCCTTCTGGAGCACTGGAAGTCATTCCCAATGAAAGATTAAGAGGTTGGACATGTTTTCAGGCAGCTCATCCTGCTGCTGCCATCCTTCAGAGACTGATTTCATTGTCTGTAGTTAGTGGGCTTCTCTAGAAAGGTGCTCTGTTCCATATTGAGTAGTGGCCTTGATGGAATATGCGGGATTAGGGTCCTTTGGCTTGTTCCTGGAGTTTATTGCTGTGGAATTGATTCCTGAAGGATAGCTCAGCCAGAGTCATCCTTCATTAGTTTAACATGGCACCTGATCGTCAAAGGAAGATCCCTTCTTCTCCTCCATTCTTCCCCTCCCTTCTTCCAGCAGCAGAATGGGCACCTCTCTCCTTACCATGACATATGCTGAAGGTGGACCTCTAAATAGCTGCAAAATGAATATACACAGTTATTCATTTCCTGCACTGAGGACCTGGCTGTATGTGGGGTTTTGTTGTGCCACACACTGGTATTCAGAGACTTGGGGTTTAGATGAAAATGCAGTTATCTTTAACATGGTGTTTGGGTGGAGAAATGATACAGAAAACCTCCTGTCACGTTTTTACAGGGCAAATACTGTGCTTTCTTCTCTTTTACCACATTCTGTGAGCTGTGCTGGTACCACTGATGCCAGAATAGTTGCACTGGTGAAGTGGAACGCTCTGGTTTGTGTGATCATGCCAGCATCAGCAGTGACAGCAACCGGATCGTGCTGAGGTGGAAGTAGCATGTTTCTGTACACATACATTGTTTTTCCCTTTAAAACAGAAAATCAATTCTTAAGGTTACAAGACAGGATTGGTGGGACTGCCTTTGCAAATGGGCTGCTTGTCATCTGGTAATGCAAGTAGAGCGTGCTGGCAGAAGGCTTGAGCTGGGAAGCTGTTTTCTGCTGTTCAATTGTGAAGGCACTGGAAGCACATGTGACTGTGCTTCAGCACAAACCCTCAGTGTGCTCTCTGGCATTACTTGCCTCATTTAGTTGCTTTTATAGATACCCACACGTGATGGGATTGGGGTTATCACGTCTGCGTGTCCTTCCAGCACCAGCTGTTCTTGTGGGCCCTTCCTTCTGTGGCTGCTGTATGTAAATGTCAGCCTTTACACTGAAAAGACTCTGTCCCCAGAGAGCTTGCACGTTGCACATTTACTGTTAATCCTGCTATGAAACAAGGTCTTAACCTGGGGCAGAAATAACTGCCTTGGCCATGGTGAAATGTGTGCAAATACACCAAGATAAGAGTCATCTGGTGCCTGTGGGCTCAGTCTGATTGGGGGTTCATGATTTGAATAAGAATAATGGGATGTTGCAAAGTAGTCTTGTGGGATTTGGGAACGGGACCTATGGCACAATGGGCTGGATATTGCTCATTATATTTTCATAGCATCCTTCTGAAGTATTTATGGTGCTCTTCCTCCAAATTACCCTCCTTTGTCAGCTCTGCCTGGCTCAGACCCATCCCTGTGCTGAAGCATCTGCTTGACTTGCACACTTTGGAAACCTCAGCACTTGGACAAGGGGCTGCCTACGTGCCATTTTGAATGCGTGATAACAAAGAGTGTATCTGTCTTCATTTGAATCCTATTAGTGTGGGAAGTCCTTGGAATAATTAGTGGTAGGAGGCTTAAGTGTGGTCTGGCAGGCAGAGGAAGTATCTGTGTCCCTGGTGTAATCTGTGGCCTGTAGTGAACCTTGTTGTAACTCCATTACTGCTGTTGTCACTGCTTGCTGTGACTTGGGTTTAGTACCTTGAATTGCTTCTTTGTCCCTTTTGACACGGAGCAGATGAATTTCAGGCTTAAGCTGAGGCATCCACACTTCAGGCTGGAGGTCCAAGAGTACTGGCTGCAAAGTGATGCTTTTTGCATGTTGATGAATTGAGGTAATGTTATCCCAAAACAGCCTTAGGGAGGATGTGAAATCTTAGGCTCTTAATGCTTCCCAGGTAGCTTCAAAAGGACTGGAAGCATAGCTGAAAGAGTCAGTTTGTGCTGAGGGAGGCTGTATTACCAAAATCAATGCTCCCTTTGCACAAAATAGAGGTTTTAGTGGTAGTATCTGGTGGGTGGAGTGAGCAATAAACTTACAAGTGGTGCAGCCTCTCTTGCTGTCACTGATCAGCTAAAAGCATCATGAGCCTTCACTTTCAATTCCCAGCTTCAGACCTGGCTTGGAGAATGCCACTTGGACTGTGCATTAGAAACCAGCTCAATGACTTGGTATGTAGCTCTCCTTGTGCCAGGTCATGACCTGACTTCAGCCTGCAGAGGCTTGGGTTTTCACCAGGCTGCATCTCTGCCTTGGCTCTGTGTGAATGTCACCTCAAAGTGCTATTTTGAGTGTCCTGCACTGGAGTTCTGAAGCTAATTGCACCCTGGGGAAAGCAATTCAGAGCCAGCTGTTTGAAATGGGCATCCCACAACCAACCCACTGCTGGCAGCAGCCTCTCTGACACTCTTTTTCCTAGGTTGTTTTCAAGAACTCCTTAATTTTATGGAGGGCTTGTTAATATTTATTGTTCCATAGCTAAGACTTTGGATTGGGACTTGGAAATGTGGGTTCAGGTCAGAATTGTGCTGACCTGTCCCTTTGTATTGTGACTTGCTTGTCTTTATGACAGAGGCAGTGATTTGTGGCTGCCCCTTGGGACAGTTGCAAGAATAGATTCATTAACACCTGTGAGATTGTAATATAGTTACATACATAATTTAGTGGGTAACATGAGGGGTGGAGGAAAAAGGGGAATAATAGAAAAGGCAGAAGGCTGTCAGTGTGGCTAAAATGCTTTGCTTGTTATGGACAGTTTGGCCTGTTCTATTCCAAACCCTTTCCAAGGGTATATATGGTATTGATGAAAACAAATGGTAAGGTCTTAGGGCTCCAAAAGTCAATCATTTGCTTTGCTTCCTTATGCACATAGTTAACCTTTTTTTCTGCTAAGTTAGGTGGTCATGGAGTAGAGGATAACACTGTGCACAGCTGGGCTTATCAGTGCTAAACTAGACTGATTTCTGTGGATGTCAACTTATAATGCCATAAATCCTTGTATTTCAGTGGGGTTTTCACACCCTCAGCATCTGCACAACTGCTCACATATTGTTATTTAAGGAGTAGAGAAGCAAATCCTATTCCCTGGATGCCATTGCTCTGTAACAGTCAGTCATTAATATTTGAAAGCACTTCATTGGAAGCCGTTCCTCAGGGATGCTCCAAAGTGCACTATATTTGGAGATCCTTTCAAGATAATGGGCGAGGGTCTGTAGTCCAGCAGAAGCTAAACGGAGCTGCACTGGACTGAAATGGAAGGATGAGACAGATCTGGGCTGGGAGCCCAAGTACCAGTTGGTTCAAAACATGTGAAACCTTTTAGTATGAGTCACTGTGTCAGCCTGTTGCACTTGGTAATGACTGATGGGCCTTTAAAAGTGCTTTCAGTGTGATGCAGATGGCTAAACTGGATTGCTGGAGATCAAAATTCCCCTGTTTGCAGTCTGGAATCTCTGCTTTCCTCCCTCCCTTCCATGCTCTTGTTGTTCTTTTTGGGTTCATGTGCAGGGATCTTGCTTAAGCAGAATTCTGGACCTCTCTAACCATGTAGTGAGGATTTCTGTTGCTCCAGTGCCTATCTTAAACAGTCATCGAGGAGCTTCTAAACATGAAGGTCCCATAAATTCCTTGCAGTAAGACAGGGTGTAATAGGCCAACTGGCCTCCTCAAGGTCATACAGTGGGTTGGTGCCAGAGTGGAGCCTAAACAAATGGAGCTGGCCTTGAATCCCAGCTCATTGCTATAAAAAGTGAAGCTTTCTGTTTGAAATGAAGAGCAGATCGAGGCCGATTCTCCGCTGGGGAATGCAGTGGTTCTTCCTTCATTCATGTGCTTAAGCTTAGGTCAGTATCTGGTACAGGATCCAAGTACCAAAACGTTTCCAGTATCCTGCAGTTCTCCTGCAAGGTGATAAATGATCCTTGCAGTTCTTGAAGGCTGGCATGGAAAACTACTGGCTGTGCCTCCAGGAATAAAGGTGGAGTGGAAAAAAACAGGGAAGAGGCAGTTATGTGGGCAAAAGTATTTAGTGTGGTGATGATAAAGATGAGATGTGGCAGAAGATAACTGGTGTATATATAAATACATGAATGTGTTCACTGTTAACTGCAGCCAGAATCACTACCACTGTGTGCTTAGATTTTTAAGTCATAGGAATAACATGGGACAGAGCAGCTGATTAATACATGAAGAAGAAGAAAGTATTTCTCAATGCATTTATGACCTATGCAGGACAAAGTGACTTCCCTAACACCCACTGCACACAGTTTCTTGCTGCTTCTTTGTATGAGGAGGGGTTTGTTCCATGGTTGGGTGTGTCACTGATATCATAACTGTGGGCAGTGTGTTCATAGTCATTTCTGACAGGTTTATGTGGCACTTGCTGTACCAAAGTGCATATATGGAAAGGCAGAGCATCGTCAGTGGTGTTTGGGAATAACAACCTAAAAAGGAGAGCGCTGATTCCGCTCCGACCCTGTGGTATGTTGAGGAGTGATTGGCATGAGCCTTGCGTAGGGAAGCACCATAGCTCTGCCTCGGAACGCTGCAGCATCATTCCCTGCTCATCAGCTCAGTGGGGTGCAAGCAAGATCTAAGGCTTGCAGCCATCACAGGAGGCTCTGGATCTTTAGTGTTGAGCAGAGCCCTTGTGTGCTGCACTGCATTGTGGTGTTTATCTGCTCTGCAAAAGGATTTCTCCTCCTCTCTTCCCTATTTCCAGAATAAACCTTATATCCTTGCCAAGCCTCACCTGCAAATCCAGTGGGTGGCTTTATTTTCACTCATTTCTCTGGGCTGGAAGGCTGGCTAAAGGCTCTCTTGTCGTGACCTCAGCTATGAGAAGCCTGAAGGTTTAATTCTGCATTAAAGATTCAGACTGAAGTGTTAATCAGCCCCAAAAAGGCTATTTTTAGAGCTGCAGCCTTGGCTTCCAGTTGAGTTGTTGCAATTACGATTACTTATGGTTTTACTAATTTAAACAGCTTTGGGGGAAAGTGCTGCTTCACAAGGAGCCTGAAGAGGTTGTGGAACCTCCATCCCTGGAGGTACTCAAAACTTGACTGGACACGGCCCTGAGCAGCCTAAACCTGCTGTGAGCAGAAGGTTCATTAGATGATCCCTGGATTTCTCTTCTAACATACGTGATTCTGGGAATCAGAACTAAGATGTGAATAATCTCTGCCTCTGTGGTGATGGGAGTCATTGAAGATCATGTATAGAACAAATGGCTGAATTACTTTGCCTTCTCTCTATAAGGATCTCCAAGCAAGTTATAAGAAGTAGGGAATGAAGCTCCTCTTCCCTTTCCCCCATCAGTAAAGGACAATAAGAAAGTTAAGGCAAGTTTTGAGTATGATCCCAGTGACAAGAAGGGATTAATGTACGTTTGTGGCATGGTACACATTAACCTGGTGTGAATCAGTAGGGACCACACTGCTGTCTCAACCCTGCATTTCCCATGCATGGGGCCTTGGAGGTTTGGGCTTGCAACTGGTGAATCAAGCAGAGAATTCCCTTGTTAACCTCATTCTTCTGAGCAGAAACCAGAAATCATCTGGCTAATTCTGGAGATGGAGTCTCCCAGGCACATATGATGCAATCAGAGTGCAAGTGTCTGCAACACTATCAACCCCATGCTTAATATCCAATTACCTAAATGCTTATGAATCAGAGTCGTTAGAGGCTTGTGGGGTTCACTTGGTGTTCTTAATGGGGAGTCAGCATATGTTCTGAGGCAGCAAACAGCTTGGGAGTGGGATGAGAGTGAAGGGCAGGCTAAATCCTTGGTCTTTGAGCTAAAATCCTCTTTGAAGGAAGACAAGAAGTAAGGATACTGGGAGGGTGACCAGGAATGTAAACCTGTCATAGAAGCAGGTGAGCTGTGAGACAGTGAACAGGACTGGGGCTGGTAAATGCAGAAACACCTATTTGTGCAGAGCGAGGTGGAAGCAAAGCCAGAGGATCCAGACACAATTCCAGGAAGCCAGAGGAAGGAGGGGCTGTTACCAGCAGGGATTGTTTCGTTTGGTAATTAGTTCTTACATCTCCTCTAAGTCAAATAAAGCAGAGGATGTGAGCTGCTGAGAACTGGTCCCTCCTCCCCTTCCCCACGCATCCACACCCTTTCTTGCACATACTCTCCCTAAGTGCACACTGTGGTGATGAGAGATTTGATGGTGAGGGCTTGCTGGTGATGTAGAGCATGTACCTGGGGGTATTCAAGAGTCTGGGGTCTTCTTCATGGTCTGTCACTGATGAACCCTGTGGCCTTGGGTGAGTTGTTCCCCTGTGGTGTTCTTTCACCTGGTAGATGCATTTAAGGGATGAAATAAAGGGTCCAATATCACATCCATCAAGATCTTATGGTGAAGAAGAGTCTCTAGGTAAATTGTTGGTGTGCTGGCAGAGTCTTCCCTCCCTCCCCTTTGCAAAAGGGAGTTAAGTACAGCCTGAACACATGATGGCAACAGGGGCAGACCTGCTGCTGGGAGCTATCATGACCCAAATGAGCCTGGAAATGACTGGTTTGTTCTGTTACTGTTGGTGTTCATTGAGTGGCAGCTTTGGAATGGCTTTGGGGATAGGTGTTTATTTACTCTTTTCGCTTTCTCAGGGTGGTTCATAACCCAGGTTAAGTGAAAGATTGTGTGTGCTGGGATGGAGACCGCATGTGTTCCAGCCCTGCCAGCAATTACAGAGGCACAGTGCTGCCAGGAGGCAGGATGTGACCTAGGAAACAAATATCCCCTCTTCTGAAGGGAAGCTTTAATTCTATGATGTGTTTCTTGGTATCAGATGGTCTTGGTTCTTATTATCAAACAGTAAGTCCGTTAACTTGTATTTGAGAGCACTGGTGTCCCATCTCCGCAGTGGACCACATCCAATACCAATACTTCATCTCACTAGGAGGTGTCTGGCAAATGAAACACATCACCTCTTCTTCCTTGCCATGCTAGATTGGTTCCAGGTTGTGAATCCATTATTTAGGGCCTTATCCAGCCTGGTCTTAAGCTGCTGTGTGTATTAGTTCCTAATGGACCGTGTGTGTTCCAAGAGCAGTGACATGGATCTCCCTCTGCCCTTGCTTCTGAGTTCTTGTAGAGCAAAACACATCTTCTTGAATAGAAGTTGTCCTCAGACTGCAGTCTGTGGCTGCAACCATTCACATGCCTTTCTGTTTGTGCCTGAGAATTGAAAGGAGCTGCCTCTTTACTACAAATAATGATTTGTAAAACAGTGATATTTGAAATTAGTGGCTGCTGCTCTCTTTGATGTTCTTGGCACTGTTGATTGCTACCCAAAGCAAGCTGGGAATTACAGTCAGTCATTCTCTTGCCTCATAGCTCAAGGCTATATTTAGTAGTTCAAGTTGCAACAGATCTGGAAGTTGTTCCCTTTAGCAGAAGGCAAATGCTGTGATAGAGCACATTGCTTTGGAAGCGGTGACTTCAGCACGCTTGTCTTCCAGCATGAAGACAACTGAACCAGTCTGTGCAGTACTGCAGGGTTATCCGGACTGCCACTGCCACTGTATGTGTTGGTGTTAGAAACACCCCCCCAGGCCTTTTCTCTGCAGAGAACCTCAAAATCAATATGTTTTTAATGCTGGAGTTTTGCCTAACTCTTAGAGCTTGGTGCAGAACTGCGTCTGATTCCTGGGCTGCAGTAGGTGATGTTCCCTTATGGGGTGGACAGGGAAGATGCTGTCATTTAAAACATACAGCTGACAAGATAGTGTTATTGCAGCATTTTTCTTTGCTGGTTCTGCAGTTGGACCTGTGCTGAGTGTTCTCTCCAGGGCTCCCTGAAACACAAAAGGGAATGTCTGAATCCAAGTCGATGCATTGGAGCTGGAGATCCAAGCAAAGGTGGAAATCTTTGTCTGCACACAAGGTTTGCAGCTCCAGAATTACAGGTCTGAGAGCTTCATTGGGTTGTCAAAGGTTTTGAAAGCTTGATTTCAATGGAGTTTACTTTAATTGCCTCTTCAGAGTCTGGGTATAAATGACTAGAACCAGTAGTGGCATCATATGATGTGTTTCCTGGTGCCAAAAGGTGAAGGGAGGACAGATGCATTAAGAGTTAAATGAATATTCCAAACTGTTTTTCTTTCCAATAATAGGAAAGGGGTGAAGGCTGTGCTGCCATTAACAATGCAAATCCATGTGGAGACAGAAGAGAATGTTCATTCCTTCTTTTAGTGCAAATGCAGGTATTGCTGGTGCTGGGAGTTACTCCTCCTTTACCAAAAGTAGGATGGAAACTCGTCGTCTCTCTTCTCCTTCCTAACCAGTTTTTCCCCCCCTCATAATACGCCACTGTTTCATGCATAGTCAGTTGCTTTGTGGCTATTGTGGGTTTTTTACACAGCAACAAGAAACACAACAACATAAATAAAGGAAAATGTGGTTGTGGAACCACACATTTTCACTGAGTTTGCCTTGTTCAGGTTGGCTTTCTCCTTAAAGAGCTTTGAGATTGTCAAAACCAGATTGTCCCTGTTCTGTGCAAGGACTTGAGGCCAGAGCCTATTTCTGCTACAGATCTCCTGTTTGACTTGGTATAAGTACCACTGCATCCCCTCTCTGCCCATTTTAGTAGTAGTAGTGAAGTAGTGAAGGCTTATGTTGAAGAGCAAACCTGGTGTTTTTGCAGTTGAGTGACTATTAGTTAGCTAATACACATAATAAACATCTTGCTATCAGCAAGTCTGTAGAGTATCTACTCTTTAAAGATAGAAGACTTGCTGATAGCAAAATGACATCAAAACCTAGTGTTTTCCCTGGCCCATTTAAGAAACCACTGTCCCTTCTGAGCTGATGTCATTGCAAACTCTTGATTTTCTTCCTATTTCTTTTTCCAGGGTGGTGAAGGAGGAGATCTCAGATGACAACGCAAAGCTCCCTTGCTTCAATGGAAGAGTGGTGTCCTGGGTATGTTGGTTCCTGTGTCTGTGTGCTTATGTGGTTTGGTACAGTGGGCACAGTGGCAGGGTAGCTGGTTACATACATCCTGATTGTTAGAAGTGTCTTGAGTCTCAATGGAAGCAAAGGCTTCCATTTTCCATGAGGATTACGTGTGCCTTCACTGTAAAATCAAATACAGTATTGATTGCATGCTGCTGCTCACAGTAGAGTGCATGTGTGCATGCTACTATTATGTAAAGGTAGTGCAATGTATCTTTCAAACATCAGTTTGATTGGGAGAGTGTTCTTAAGTAATTACGGCATGTGGTTCATCACATGCAGCCCCTGCTGGGTTCTAAGCAGCTGAAAACATTGCTCATGTGAGGGCAAGGGCTGGCAGATGACTTGAGCTCAGCTTTGTCATCCAATATGATCACTGCTTTCTGCTCTATTGATTGCTTTTAATTTTAAGGCACTTGGGCTCTGGCAGCTGAGTAGTCCCAATGGATTGTGAGTATTAGGCAAGTAGAGCCAGAGCTCTGTAATGCATGGGCTTAACCTTAGTCCTCCTGCACACCCAAAGGTGTACAGAGTATTAAGAACTTACTAGGTTTTGTATTAAATTGAGGTCTTAAAAACTGGGATAAAGTTCTCCCTTTGGTTTGTACTCTCTTGAAAGTTACCTGGTTTGTCACTGGGAAATGCATTCAGGTGGAAAAGGTACTTCTTTGGCCTTTGTGCTCCAACCTTTTGACTCAACAGCAATAGCTGACTAATAACCAGGGTGACTTCCAGAGCTGTGTATTTCCATTCACCAGTGGGTGTTAGGTACCTAAATGCCTTGGTTTGCAAATCAATGAGTGTTTCAAAGCACAGTTATGCTGATAGAGACCTGTGCTGCTGGGCCATGCTCAAGGGGAAGAAATGAACACAATAGGGATCTGCCTACTTGCCTTCCCAAAGAGGGGATGATCCCTGTGTGTTGTGCTCCATGGAGGAGTAAATTGGTTGTTAAAAGAAGTGTTCATTCTCTAGGATAAAGTAACTTCATTAGAGAATGAAATAATGCTTAAATATAGAGACAAGCAGCCATGGCCTTTGAGACCTGATGGTCCCTTGAATGCTGTGGGAGACAGCACAAGGTTCTTTCTTAATGAGGTTGTTGGCTTATGTCAGTTCTTGTGCAGGAGCTGGACATGTGATGGGGTTCACTTCAAGCCATGGCAGAACATAGGTGCTAATGGCCACTGATGTGGTATGAGGCCCTTAATTCTCTGAGGAGCTGGAGATGGCTGAAGGGCTCAATGCTGCTGAATATGCTACTTTCAGGCTCTGTTTGAGCTCTGAATCTTGGTGATGGTGGGTTTGTATTCAGCCCAAGGGTAAGTGGGCTATAGCTATAGCATAGTTTTCTGATGGGGTGGGAATAGATGGTACAAGAAGGGATCTCGTGTCATTAACAAGCTGAAGGGAGCATCCTGAAAGCTTCAGATAATAAAGGCTATAAAGATGTCACTTATGTTGCCATAGCGTGAGAGTAGCGTCTGTTTTAGAAGCAAAGGGGTAGAAATGAGCAGTAGCTCTTATCAGAGGAGCAAATTAATCCTGAGAACCCTTTACTCCTTCTCAGTGTGTAACAATTGCACTGTGTTTGCTCCTCAGTGTCATTCCCTCCCTGTTTCTTCCCCTTTCCCATGCTTTTGAACTGATATGAATTCAAAACCCAGGCTGATACTCAGATTGCTTTCTGCATCCCTGAGCTGAGTCTCTTCTTCCCAATGCACTCAGGAGCATGGTGGTTGTTTTCATCTGCATGGTCTAGTTAAAGACTGATCTTCTGCACTGGTGGTTCCATACTCTGATGATTCATTCTCAACTTGTGCACACTATTGGGGCTCTTCTGTGCAGCAAAATATGACTCGGGTTGTTCCAACAAGCCTCAGTGTTCTTGGAGTTTAAGCAAAGCCAAATCCCTAACCCCAAACTGTTCCACATGAATAAGGATATGGATTATTTCATTCCGTTTATATCCCAATTCTTTAACCTTTTCCTTCTTCCCTGTCCCAACAAAAAAACTGAGATCATTTGATCTCAAGTTGAGAGCTGAATTCTTTGCTCAACTCCTTAAATAATAGGAAGCATGAAAATACATCCTTTTTTTATGAAGGAGGATATAGGATCATAGAATCATGGAATGGTTTGGCTTGGAAAGGACCATGAGATCATCCAGTTCCAACCCTCTGCCAGGGACAGGGACACCTTCCACCTTCTCTTTCCCCTTATGCCGTGTACATGTGCAGTTTGATTTGGAAGCCCAGTCTGCATCTTTCCATCTCTGAACACTGAAGTGAGTCATCCTTTACCTGACAGCCATAGGCTTCTTAAAGTCTTTTAGCTTCTGACTTTCAGGCTCTGGGAGGTTGATCCTGGTCCATGGTTGGAGCAAACCCCAAACAACTGTACAGGCAATGTGCAGGATAAAAGAGGGAAGCCTGATCTACCTGGCATAGATAACTCCTTGTTATTAAAATAAACATCACATTCCCAATAGGCTCTCGCAGCCCTTCCAGCAGTGTGGAGTCCTGTTGTCTTTTGACAGAATTCCTAATGGAATAAAGAGCCTCATCAGGAAGGCTTTTAGTGCAGTGGGGCCTTCGGGAGCAGCCCTCGTGTGGATAATGGGCTGTGGCTCTGAAGCGTTAACTTGGGATTTGAGATGGCTGTGACTTTATAGGGAATAATGACTTTCAACTTGGAGATGAATGTGGCTGTTGTGAAGTTGCTGTCAAAGGTACAAATGGCTTTTGGAGCTATTTCTTTAGTGGCTGTATGAGAGATACCAGGAGCTGCTGCTGCTCAGTAACAGCATTTGCATATTGTAGTTTTCATGCTGATAGACTAATAAGTGTTTAGCCAGATGAGACTGTGAGAGCAGAATGTACCAATGTTTGCTCTTTCCCTTTCCCAGACTGATGCTTGTTGGCTGGTGCCTTCAGCCATCCATGTTGAACAGACTGGTTCCTGGAGCTGGCCTAATGCCTGTGAGTTGTTGAGATGTCTGTGAGCCTGTAAAAGGCAGTTCTTGCTATGATTCATAGCATCCCAGACTGGTTTGGGTTGGAAGGGGCCTTAAAGCTCATCCAGCTCCAACCCCTGCCATGGGCAGGGACACCTTCCACTAGAGCAGCTTGCTCCAAGCCCCTG
>JANHGB010008988.1:0-21690 GCA_026283785.1 Coracopsis vasa
TCCTATCACTACAGTCCTTAATGAAGAGTCCCTCCCCAGCATCCTTATAAGCCCCTTTCCCACGTGATAGCAGTTAAGAGGAAAAGTTTTGTAAGAATAAACGTTTTTGAAACTAGAAGTAAAGCTGTACATTCTTCTCTCCTTAAGTTAACTTTATGTAAGTAAGAATAGCAGATGTATTTAAACTTGCTAGACATTCAAGAATTATTATGCTTTTGATTAAGCTATGCAAACAGAAGTCAGCTTCAGCTCAAACTGTTTCCCATTCTAATTTGTACTTATATAACAAGTGTGTTTGGTGAGGGAAAGAAATCAAAAGAAGGAGGAAAAAAGTTAGCAGTGCTGTTGTTTTATAGAACTACACATAAAGTGAGGGAGATTTACTTATAGGATGCTTGCATTTTTGTGTTGTAGTAACTATTAGGAAGACACTTCTGGCGAAAGGCATACATATGAATATTTTGGATATAATGAGGAAACATCCATATTCTCCTGAAGTGGCTGAAAGTGCCTGCAGAATTCTGAATCATGTTTTTGAAGGAAGGTAATATACTTAAAAACATGTGGCCACTTCTAAAGTGAAGGTTTGTTTCATTGATATTAAAATTGACCACAGGCTGACAGACCTGTTCAAGACATTGGATTTTGTAAGCCGTACAGCCAAACGCCCAGGTGGATATGCATTGGGATCTGTATGTGCTTCCCTTCATGGTTATTGAGCAGTGGGGTTTGAATAGACTATTGCTAGGTGGTCTCCCCTCCTCTTAGCCACACTGAATTTCACTGAGAGCTAAGAAATTTCCTGCAATATTAGCTGTGTTTGTTAAAAGAACATTGTGTTAATATTACTTTTCTGTTGGCTTCTGAAAGTGCTTCAGAACGTGACTGGAAAATCAAACTTATGAGTCATAAATACTGGTATACAGGGTGGGAATGTGATTCCAAGTGTCTTGCCAAGTTTTTCCAACCTTCCCTGAAACTTTTATATATGCTAAGCTGTCTGTGAAAAAATCACAGATTCAAGATATAGTCACAGATTTCTTATGAATAGTTTAATTTTAGACAAAAGAAAATCTCAAAACTTCCATAAGCATGTTCATGGGAATAAAAAGTATTATAAAATGAAAACATAAAATAACCTTAAAAATTAATCAGTGATCTTGGAATGCTGATGACATTGAGATTGGTTTGGTTTTTTTTATTTCAAGATTAGAACCTAACATGTTTGATATTTTTCTGTTCGTTCTCCAAATATCTCACAATTCATGAAAATAATACATTTGCCATGTCAAAGAAAGCACCATAGTTGAATATATATTTCGTAGCTCAGACCAGGTTTACAGTGTTCTAAAGAATTATCCCACAGTGTTAAGGAAGGAAATACATGTAAAATTTAGAAATGCATTCTTTTTATTGATTTTACAAACAATATTTTCAGCTTCCCTCATCTGGATATAATGACAGTAGCTGGATCAGAAGTTGTAAAAGCCATGAGGAAACATGAAAAATCACTCTCTGTACAGCTGGAAGCACTTCGAGTCCTTTTACACTTTATGATGCCAGGTAAGTCATCCAAAAAGATACACCAAATCAGAAAGTAGAATTAGATAATTAACATTTAGTCTTTCTTATTTAATGATACAGCCTTTAATGGGACTTCACAAAATTTACTGGTATTATGTAAGCAGAGAGCAGCTATAACTCTTTAGGAACATACAAGATGGAGAAAAATTTTTGAGGTATTGAAGGTAGCAGACCAAAATTATCACTGCTGGATTCTCCTTGATTTCATCAGTGAAGAGTTAGTCTATTACTTCTAAGGAACTCAGGGAGTGAGTGTGGAACTATCACTGTGTGTATTTACAACCCTTTGAGAGCAGAAAGTGATTAGGACATCCACATTGTTGTACCACAAAATACAATTGTCGTAATAGTATCTCTTGGAAGGAACGTAAAATTTGACTTCTGATATCAAAAAATAAAGACAGTGATTTAAAGATATGAAATATACTGTTACATACTATTTTTTTACAGAAAGGGAAAAGCCAAACTGACTAGCATACAAATTACTTTAAAAAAACCCCAAACTTTTAAAGGCAATCTAGAGCAGGGAAAATATGTTCTTTGTTAGTTATGTACCTTTCACAGAATTTAGGGAAAGTTTTAATTTTTCTTATCAGCTTACTGCTGTATATCCTGCTTTTTTTGTCTCTGATATTAAGTGTGATAGTACAGACATGGGGCACTGATTTTTTACAGAACAACTTTTTGCAAGTATCTCTCAGCAGTTTTAGTTGAACATTTACAAAACCAATAACTCTGAAACTAATAACTTGCCTAATACATTGACTGCAGGTTTTCAGTTTCCTTCTATTTGAATTCTAATCCTAATGTTTTGGGGTTTTTTTTTAATAAACAGTAGGATTAAGACTTGATAAATGTAGTGTAACATGTAGGCAAGGCACTTTTTGTTTGCCAGTATCCTGGAAATGAGGCCCTTCTGAAGTGTAATCAAACAGGGTGCCAGCTGGTTGTTGGAACTTGCAGGTTAATTAAGGAATAAAATGTAATTCATGGGGAAAATAGTAATTGGAACAAATATGAATGCAGAAGTGACTTCTAATGGATTTCTGGGCACTTTCTGTAGTGCCACTTGACTGCAGTGTCAATAGCTACTGGAAAGGTAAATGTGAAAGACCTTTCTCTGTTGTTTTCTTTGTACTCACCTTCCACTTAATGTCATCTGTGGGTAAAATTTGGCATATGATGTGCTGCCAAGTAAGAAAGGGCAACTGATTTATAGCTTCTCTGTAATGTCTCCTGTCAAGAAGGAAGAGACATTCTGAATGCAACATTATTCTGCATTTTCACAGTAAGCAGTGAGCAAATATATGGTGAAATTGTCATTTCAAACACAATGTCCTCAACATTACAATGTAAATTTGGAGGGACTCCAGTACTGTAAGAACAGTGTTCTGAAAACGTCATAGGATCTGAAATATGCCTTCTGAGTCCCCTCTGCATTCAATTTGTTCTACTGGGTTAATAATATTGGGTTATTACTAGGGAGAATATTCAAGCTGTTCTCTGACAAAGGCTGTTTTCCATTGTTGCAGATACAAGGAATGAACACCAGAATGGTTCTTCCAGAGATGTGGGAGATGCTGCTTTTGCACTTACAATAAAAGTCATTAAAAGCCAGTGTCTGTTGGAGGGAACTCATTCGTTGGTGCTTAATGCTTTGAACAGGGTATAGTAGAAGCTTTATTCTAATGGATTATGTCACTATTTTGCACTTGCAGTGGTGAATCATCTGTAAGTTTTAGATCTGCGTTGATTTTCCTATTGATTTGATACAATTAATCTTAACTCCTGAGTTTCATTTCTTGTTTGGGTTTCTTCTTACTTTTTGTTTTGGAGTGTATGAGATGATCCCTCAAACAGGAACTCTAAATGATATTTGTAAAAACAAAGCACTTTGGTTTTTTTCCCCCAAGCATCCTGAACGCTTTTCTGACCCAGCTGGTTTTTTTTTTGTGGTACTACTTCTATCAACCAGAAGGGCTAGAAATTAACACATTTTAATGAAAAGATAGAGAAGGAATAAGGAGAAAGATGAGCATAACTCCACTGAAATAATTTCAGAGACTTGCAGTCACTGTGTCAGCTATGCACACTTTCAAATCCAGGCCTCATCTAGGTTTCCTCCATCTAAAAGTGGGGAAAATTGGGAAAAACTATCACAATAACCTGTTGAATTGCTATATAACTAAATCTAAAACTTTTTAAAATCTTGATGAGGTGTGGTAATAGGTATGTTGCTTCATATCTTTTTCTTTTCATTTTTTTTCCAGTTAGTACCGTGTTTATTGGTTGTGCTGATCCTCAAAGAACCCCATTTATGTTCCTTTTTAACCACAAAGGAAGTACATTTTCTCACTTTCCTTGTCCTGACAGAATGGTGTGAACTTGTGAATGGTTGTATAGAAACTTCAAGGGGGAAAAAAAGCTCACTCTCCAAACTCCCTAGGGAATGTTTCCAGAATCAAAGGTGAAAATCCGGGGAGGTTATGAGCAGCCGAAACTGATAGTTGAAAAGGAAACATTTTTGAAGTTGTGATTCTTGTAATTTATTGTCGTGTCTACTGTAATTTCTTATACTTTAAGAAAAATTGCTTTTTCTTATAGAACAGCTTTAAGAACAAGAAACTCTTCTGTTGCCATTGTAAGCAGAAAACCTTGATCTCATTTTGTGTTCATTTCTCCATTAGTTTATTGGAAATCCTAGCATTCAGAAGTGTGGATTAAAACTACTTACTTCTGTAGCTGAGTGCACTGGTGCACTAGAAATTTTAACCCAGCAAGGAGCTACTGACACTGTACTTCACACCCTACAGATGTATCCAGATGAACAAGGTAAGGAAGGTATTATGTTAGTAGAATGTGAATGACGTAGTAGGAGGGACTGATTAACTTATAGCTATAACTTATCTATTACTCTCTTCAGTATTAATGTGATGTAGGCTACATGGCAAGAAAAGGCTGCGGAACTGCACAGTCCTCAGGTTCATCTACCCTGTAGTTACTCCTGGCCCTGTAATAGCTTATGCAAATAATTTTCTCAAATATTAGAAATATAACACCGCTTAGGTCATGGGTTTATTCCACTCAGAATGACTGAATAAGCAACATTACTAATAGGGTTTTTTTTTTTCTTCTAGACATACAGTGTTTAGGTTTGAGTCTTCTACGCTCTTTGATTACAAGGAAGACTTTGTGTATTGCGACTATGCATGTCCTGTCAACAATTCTGGTTTCTACTCTGCGACGATTTAAAGAGGTCACTGAAATCCAGATGCATGTATGTGTTATTTCTACTTAAAAAGATAAAAATGAAAGGCAAAAACGTGAGAAATTATTTTAATGTAGTTATATTTTAAATATAATTCCTTATTTTAGCTACTTCCTTTATTGCGATTACTACATTAGTATAAGCCTTTTTTAATTAATCCAGTATGTTTGCCATAGAGGTGATTTTCTTGGAGGCATATATTCAATCCAGAATATGTAGCCGTAGGTTTAGGTGTTAGTATCGAAGACTCCTGAGGTCTGCAAACTAGAACAAATTTCTCAGTTCATCATTCAGTCAAACTATAACGATTGAATGAAGTAACTGTCATTATAATATTGATTGCCCTTCTTTGAAAAGTAATGTAAAATAACTTAGTCCCAGCCCTGTCACCAGCAAGAAGCTTAGTGTAGGAATGCTGTATTTAAGAAGGATATTACTGGAATACTGTGTCAGACTTTGGATGTACTTCTGAAAATGGGAGGAGAGTTCTTACTCTGTCTGCAAGCACACGTTCGGTCCTCCTCTTGTGCAAGTTATGTTTCTTCTGCTTCAGAAGCTTTCCCCGTTTGTTGCCAGTTTCATCTTTTCTAGCGGAATGGAACTTGCCTGTGAGATCAGCTTCCTATGAGGTTTTCTGTATTTCTGTTTCAGATCAATGTGAAAACATCCCAAGTCCAGCCTCCCTTCTTTACTGCTGTTTTTCCCCCAGCCCTTCCAAGTTCAGCTTAGCAACCAATATAAAGAGAAATCAAAATAGTATGATAGAATAAGGAAGTTACCTAAAGTGATCTGGTCTTAAGAGTCCCTAATTTACCCAGTCCACCCATCTAGGAGAACCCTACTTGTAGAATCGTGGGATAATTTTGTATTTCTTTTTAGTTTTTAGCTACATCTGTTGCATTTTGCATTTAAACTATGTATTTTTCTCACATTCAAGGGTTACAGAGCAACAGACTGGGACAGGGGATGCATCTTTATCCCATATCCTTAGGAGGAGATTGTTTCCTCTGTACATTTTCAGGAAATCACGAGTACATTTGTCACTGCCAGGCAGGATGTTGCCAGATATTATGATGCATAATTTGGCTTTTCAAAGTGTCAGTTAATATCTGCTTAAGTGACTCAGCTAAACAAGTGTGAAACTATAGCTCTATAAACTCAGAGACACCTGGTGGTTTTGCCTTCTCTCCTGATCTCCAGTTTGTGAATTATTGCATGTTTAAAAGCAAACCAAAACAAAAATTAAAGCACATGTCTTTTGGTTTAAATTTGATTTTGTTGCATGGCCTGTTCTAAAATGACACTTTTTACCACCGTACTTATTTCAGTCTTCTCATTGTGTTTTTAGGGATTTCATGCAATCTTGTCAATTCTTGGTTTGTCACCTTGTTTTGCAAAGCTTCTGGTACATGAATCATTTGACACAGTCATTTTCTATCAGATGTCTATGTGTTTCACGGACAAGAGAGATCGACAGGTATCTTCTCTCTTTTGACAGCTCCACAGTTGAAGAAGTTTGGTGGCTTTTTTCTCCTAACTTTGATTTTTTGTCTTCCCATTCAGTTTCAAAGCCTGTGTTGTAAATGTTTTGCTAAAATAGCTGAAAATGATGATTTAAAAAATATGATGCTGGAAAAAGCATGTACCGAGTACAATAGTATTATGGCTGAATGTTTGCTTCTACTTGGAGCTGATATTAATAAGAAGACGAAGACAAACTCTTTGATCTATCAGGTGATATATGGGAATATATAGTTTTACTGCTTTAAAATTTGTGCTTTTGTGTTCCTTTCTCTTTTCATGTAAACACATATTTGGCAGAACACTACACCAATACCCAGTGTGGTCTAACTGTGGCTGAATTGGTATTAATCATTGCTACTCGCAGTGACTGCAGACTCAGCCTGATGTTCATTGGAACACCCTTCATTTTATTGAAACTCACAGGTTCACTCACACCTAGAATATGCCCACATGGCCAGTTTGGTTCTGATACAAGTTCACTTTAAAGTCCATGCTTTCTGATTGTTTACCCTGTTCACATGCAAACCTGGGTTCAATCAAGTACTGACTTAACATTAGCTTTGGCTTATTTTTGAGGAAGAAGACTAGAGCTCAAGCTTTGCAAAGTCGCAGTCATTTTTTTCTGAACTAATCAGGCATAGGTAGCATCAAGCCCATTAGAGCCCAGTCCATGAGCTGATACTTCAAATTCATCTCTTTCCAAGCTCTGTGAAGCTAAGTACAGATGGGCCAGCAGGCAGCACTGTGCAAAGATAAGTTTCAGTGTGCTTAGTCCCACTCTGTTCTAGTCCTCCAAAGAAGACTTCACCCAAAATGGCTTTGTCTGGAATGGTGGATTTATTTTTTTTTTTTTACTTTGTGTTGCACCTAAAGATTAATATAGTCAGATTGTGTGCTGATTTAACTGTTCTGGTTATATTTCTGAATATTTATCAACACAGCTATAGTAATATAACATCTTGGAATGCCTGCCATCACAATAGCTGCAGTTCCATGGTCTGTCCAGACAGTTGCCACATCCAGAAAATCAACTATTTTAAACATGTTGGTGTCCTAAATAAGGCCACAGGCAAACATCCCATCTGGATTCAGCCATTCCAAGAGAAGAGGCTGTTCCCACCTGCTTATAAGTGCTGCTTGCTAAATATGACTGCCTTTAAAAATTTTTGTGAGAAATGGAGTGTATGAGCACTTCTTAATTTTGCTTCAGTGTCAAAGTTTTAAAGGGTCCAAGAGAACCCCACCAGTCCTGTCTGAAGTGAATCAGGAAGTGTTGGGGGTTTGATAAGCTCAGCTGGGTTTAGAACCAACCATCAATCCATGGAGTCTGAGGCAGTCACGTCACTGTTAGCAAACCACAGTGGAAATACTGAAGTAACTGGAAGTATTTCTGAAAAGATTTGTAATATTCACAATCAACACTGCTCTGTGTAGCTCTGCAGGGTGAGAGGTTGGAAGGAGTAAAGCCAGTGGACCTGAGCTCCTTAGAACTAGGCAAGGCTTGATGAGTCTCACCATTGTTGCCTGTTCATCTGATATCCAGCTGACATGACAAAATATCCCCAAGTGTCTTTTCTCCACTGAACAGATAAATAGATGGAGTTGCCATAGACTACATGCAATAACCAGACTGTGTAAATTACCATTCATTTTTGCCTGGAAATTGTTTGCACTCATGGCAACTCAGACATTTATTGTATTTTGGGCAAAGACTTTGGGAAAATGGGAGTTGGTACACGGATGCCTTAGGCAGGCATATGCTCTGTGGGGTAGGGAATTGAAAAAAAGACATGATCATAAAAATACAATGAATGTGAAATTGAGACAAGGCTCTTAATGCAGTCTGAGCTGTTGTTTGAGTGCTTCACATAAATGTTTTTGATTGCTTTTCTCTGTTAGGTCTGTGAGAAAGGAACTAATCCTAAATTAGTGGAATTGCTATTAGCCAGTGGTGCTCGAGAGCAGGATATTCGGAGCGCTTTAACCATCAGCATAAAGAGAGGAGATAGTCAAATCATAAGCTTGCTCTTAAAGAAACTTAGCCTTGATGTCACCAACAGCAGTATATGTCTTGGAGGATTTGGTATTGGGAGACTAGAACCTTCGTGGCTCATTCCTTTGTTCCCAGATAAACTTACTCCATTAAGAAAACAAAGTGAGTATGTATAGATTTTGCTATACAAAATGTGTTAATATTTCTTGATGGTCTTATGTAAGTGTTTTAGATCAAGATATTCAGCTGAAGATCTCTTCATAGCATTCAGCTGGTTATAGAAAGACTGCCAAACCTTGAAAATAAATCGAGTTATTTCTGCTATTTTTTTCAAGCTATTTGTGTTTCTTGGAGAATATGCTATCTTTTCGGTTTCTTTATACATGCAGATGCAGGTTCTGCACTAGCAAGAATGGTGCTTAAATTCCAGACGAAGAATATTTCAGAGGATAGATCAAGAACTTCCTCTGATTTAAACTTCTCTGAAGATGGAGTGGATAAAAACTATGACTGGAATTTCATTTCTGACCCATTAGTGGACAGTCTTTTTCCTTTGAGTGATTATATTGATAGTGAAGGTAATTGGTTTTCTTTCTTCTTTTTATAATCCAAATCTAGTGTACCACGGCTAGACCATAGCCGTAAATGAGTTGTTATTTGTACTTGAGATAAAGTACTTCCCTGGAAAAAAAAAAAAGAATTTAGGACCTTAAAGCATTTTATTCAGTTACATAGTTAAAATTAGTACTTCATGCCTTCAGTTTCTTGCATAGCAAAAGGCTAGAATCCATCCAACCAAATTTAGATACTGACTATTTTGATGTCTGTTTCTGAGCTATTCTCATATGCTGCGTTTTCAGTCTACAGCAAAAAGCTAGTGCTTCAAGAGCACAGTTTGTCTTATCATGAAGTCAGGTGTATTGTGATCTAGAAATCCCTATTTGCTAGGTTGTCTGTAAATAAAGCGTGCACAGTAAGTCTGGTATAAAAGACTATATTGTTAGCAAGTAAATTAAGTGAAACAAGCCCTCCCCAAAGGATGTCTAATTGATCAGAAAGTGTAAATGACAAGTCTGTGTTCAGTCCAACATCATTCTTGGTAAACATGTCAGGAAATCTGACTGCCTTTAATTATAAAACCTGCAGCATTTCTATCATAATATTGGTAATATAACAGCAAGAGTAAGTGGCCTTGATTTCCGATATGAATTTCATTTGTTCAAGTGTCACTGTTGGTTTTAGAACTGTTGGGTACTTAAAATGATCACAGATGAAGAATTTGAATTTTGGAATCAGAAAATCCTAAGGAATTGTTTTGATTCTGTTTTGTTCTTTCCTTTACATCATTCAGCACTGGTTTTAATTTCTGTAGGACTGTAGCACAGACATATCGTACTGACAGGTACTATTTCTTGTCCCACACAGAAAAGCTGTTAAGTCACATGTAAATTATAGTGAGAAAATGCAAGCTTTGCCAACAGGAGTTTTAAAAGTAGCTTTAGGAAGAGAAACACTAACTAGATCCAGATAACCCCAAATCATGGAAGTCAGAGTGACATTTGATATTTCATTCTCAATAAATGTGTGAGTGCAAATTTATCTATTTAAATACAATTTTTTTTCTATTTTAAAATGTTATTTGCACTGCAGTAGTACAAAGATGTGTTATGAAACATCTTTGGGCCCCTCATGACAGGAACGACATGGAAGTGCTGAAATGTGTCCAGAGAAGAGCAGTGAAGCTAGTAAAGGGTCTAGAGAACAAGACTTATGAGGGAACTGGAGTTGGTTAGCCTGGAGAAAAGAAGCCTCAGGAAAGAACTTTTTGCTCTACAACTACTTGAAAGGAGGTTGTAGTGAGGCGAGGGTCCATCTGTTCTCCCAAGTAAAAAGCAATAGGACAAGAGGTAATGGCCTCAAGCTGCACCAGAGGCAGTTTAGATTGGATATTAGGAAAAATTTCTTCACTGAAAGGGTTGTCAAGCACTGGCACAGGCTGCCCAGGAAGTGGTTGAGTCACTGTCCCTGGGGGTATTTAAAGGATGTGTACATGTGCTGCTTAGGGAAATGGTTTAGTGGTGGACTTCGCAATACTATAGGTTTATGGTTGGACTCGATGATGTTAAAGGTTTTTTTCAACCTAAACAATTCTATGATTCTATGATTCTAAATACTTTTTCTTACTTATTTGTCCTCCTGTGTTACTTTTTGTACTAGGAAGTGAAGGTTCACTTTTTACAAAAAAGAAGTCCAATTCCATTGCGGTTGCTGACTTATATTGTAGGGAAATGGCATTTCAAAGAGGTTCTCCTACTATGCCACGACATTCCTACTCTGTGGTAAGTCAGATCCTTATTCCTTCCAGGCTTCTTTTAAGTCCATCTGTGTTGTCTACTGCAAAATTGCTGATAATCAAGTGTTAGGAAAGGCTATGTAACCATATGGGCTCTTGACCTGCTGTTGCCATTTAGTATTCCCTTCTAGTCCTGTGCAATTACTGTGCTCCAGATCACTGTACAGATGAGAGTTTATTTCATAAAAAATTTACGGTCAATGAAAAGTACACATTCCTGTGAATTGCTCAAATTTCTGGTCTGATGTTCAACTGGAGATACAACTGGAGAGACTGGCTTTCCCAGAGAAGGTTTTTTTGTAATATCCTACTCTATCTTATCACCCTTCCCTAGTGAAAGTTATTTTAGATTGACAAAAAATGCACTACTTCCAGTACACTTCAGATCTACTGTTCTTTCATCAGCAAGTTTTTTAAAGATGTGACCTATTGTTATTTTTAGTTGAAATGTACAGTTTCATTGGGCTCACCTAGAAGTTCTGATTAAAAGAAACCGTATCCATATGTGTCCATAACTGTTTTTTCTCTTCTGTGATTTTCTAGGGACCTGGCTCAGATTATGAATCATTAATGAAACAGAGAAGAAAATTCTTGCCTTCAGATGAACCCTCCAGTAAGAAAACTATACAGTTTAACATATATAACAGATTTTGCATCCTTAATTCTTTCACAAGCAGAGCTTGCAAAGGTTTCAGTCAAATTATATATTTCTTTACAAAGAAGAAGATAGATACATTTTGTAAATACTACAGTGCAGTATATATAATGCATATATAGGAACTTTTTTTCCTGGGCTTCACAAACAATTTATGTTGAATTAAACAATATTTCATGAGTGTCCTTACTAGCTTTCAGAAGTTACTTCTGTTGTGCAGTGCATAAGTGTCCATCTCTTCTTTACTGTCTTACAAAATTCTATCTCTTAATAGAAGTCTTCATGGATTTGGATCTTACCAATATCCAAACGTTCGCTGTCTTCTGCATTTTTAGATTCCAAGTTTGATTGATCTTAATTTTAATAATGTGATAAATGAAATAATGCTATTTTTCCCATGTTTTTGTTTTAATAGAAGGCATCTCAAAAATTTCACCACATCTAAGACCATCAGACAGTCTTTCTTCATTGATCTCAGAAAAGGAATATATTAAATCACTAGATCTTTCATCGAACGAACTGGAGAACATTGATGCCATCAGTCAGAATAGCTGCTTAACTAGTCATCTGGAACATCTTGAGAAACTGGAGCTTCACCAAAATGCTCTTACAAACATTCCAGAACAACTGTGTGAAGTAATTCTGCCTAATTTTATGTAATACAAGTTGAGATTAGTTACAATAAGTTGTTTGTCTCTAACAACTACCCATAATAGTATTACTCATGAATATGGGAGTATATTTTTGCATGCTTCATACATGCACTCAGTTTTCATTCAGTAGATGTATGTTCAGCTAGAAATAAAAGTATTTTTATGGAACTGTTTTAAGTCATTTACTGCAGAGAAGTGCTCTAGGACATGTTATATTGAGTAACATAATGTAAATGGAACTGAGAAATGCAGGCAATTTATAGCTGTTAAATTTTATGAGTCTGAGCTAATAAATGTTGAAGAATGCTTTATATTTTATTCTGTAATAGAAATATTATGGTTTACATTGCTATTTCCTGCTGGTTTTCCTAGTAAGAGAAATATAAGTAAGTTAATAAATTTTATAAAATATAACTCAATTTAAAGCCTATAAATTCATATTTTCAGTTAACTTTTTAAAAACAAATTATCCTTTTCTTTCAGAACTTGAAGTGCTTGACTTACTTGGATTTGCACAGTAACCGATTTACTTCTTTTCCCACTTATTTACTAAAAATGAATTGTATTGCAAATCTTGATATCTCTCGAAATGACATTGGACCTTCCTTTGCTTTGGATCCATACCTCAGATGTCCAACCCTAAAGCAACTTAATCTTTCATACAATCAGCTCGTGTGCACTCCTGAATTTCTTACAAATGTTGCTGAAAATCTGGAACAGCTGTTGCTAGAAGGGTGAGTAGCATTAGTAAATGGAACATAGCATAACAAACACAATAGCAAATAATGTGTTTGTCATCCAGGTGACATAGATGACTGTTACGGCCCCAAAAGGATTGTTTATTCAGCAGTGAAACTGGCATTATCTTCACAATGTGTAAACTGCCACAACTTTCAGTGTTGCATTACAAAGTACATGAGAATATCTGTATTGGGCCTTGGTGGGCATTGCAGTTTCAGTGACATACTAAAAATGTTGTAGTTCAGCATTTTTCTGCTGTGTCCTGGGTTTAGCAGTATGTCTCCATACTGTTCCAGACACAGTCCTTACCAGACACAGTTCTGTCTCTGTCTCTGTACCCTCAACTAGGGTTTTGGTATACAGAACACAGTTTTCATTCTATTTTGTATTCACCAGAGTATTTTTTTTATTGTGGCTCATGGAATTGCATTTGTTGGTTATGGATATGTATGAAATGGCAGAAGCAGAGAAAATACATAATGTTTCGTTTACCAGCACTTTTTATTGAATTTGTTCGTGAGTGAGATAATTCATATCTATACCTAATTCTTAATACTATTATTGATAGCTCTGTAAACTGCAGACACTCTCTCATTCTTCTCCTGTAATTTATTTTAAATAAGATGGTGATGGGTTTTTTTACATAGAAGTTCACAAAGAATGAAGATAGCAATGTAGGTAACTAAGGGAAGCAGTATTAAATATGTGAGTCACATATATAAAAGTGATATTTTAAATTCAAAATCCTGTTGCATTTCTTCTCTTCATTAGCTTTAGTTTGAACTTTATTAGCAATATTACCTTTGCAAAACAGTGCTGCATGGTTCTTCTGTCTGTATTTTCAGTATCTTTGTCTCTCTCTGGTGGTGTTCTTCTCAGAATACATTGTTTGTAGCATTGTATACTCATCCTCCATTGCATGCCCTATATAGAATTTCATTCTTTTTTTGTTGTTCTAGATTGATACTCAATCTGTGACTATAGTCTTACAAACCCATATCTTTAGTAAACAGAATTACTTACAAATGCAACCGTCCTCTTTGTGTGGGATTGAGCCGCAGTGTGTAATCAGGAAATGACACCTTGTAGTACATGCTTACGTTTGCTCTCCAAATTAATTACAACAATCTTAATATCAGTCACATAATTGCATGTTGCCACTGTACCAGGCTTTTTACTGACTGATTGGTCTTTATACAGGCAAAAGTCTTATTTGTGGTTTACCAGTGTAAGGATAGCATTGTCAGATCGATACTCTTTAATTTATTAGCTAATAGTTCCTGAATAAAACATGGATTATTTTTTTTCTTCTCTCAGAAACAAAATTTCATGCTTATGTTCACCCTTATGCTTGAAAGAACTGAAAATTTTAAACATTAGTAAGAACAATATTTCATCCCTTGCTGAGAATGTCTTCATGGGCTGTACAAAACTGGAGCAGTTCAATGCCAGGATGAATGCTCTTGGTAAGTGTGAAAGTAGGATCCACCTTGTAGAAACCATTCCCAGCCACAAAATTCCTCAGCCACCAGCATTCAGAGTCTTGGGAGAAGAGAAAAGGAGAATACCACATATGCTTGTCCTGCGTGTGTTGCTGTGGCTTAGCATATTTTGTGCAATGGTGTCAAAATTAATTTATCTATGAAAAATACAAATTGCATAAGAGAATTTTAATGATACTGCAGGAGTTCATAAGTTGCTCTCAGAATTTATTTCTGTCTTCAAGATTAAATCTTCCATTTTTAAATTACTGTAACAGTATTTCAGAAAGTAGCTCTTAGGCTTGCATTAAACACAGCTGAATCGTTGGAGTCATTTTGATATGCATAAGACCCAACACTCACTGGGTGAATTATGAGAATGTATGTACAGCAAAATGTAAATAAGATTATTTCACTATTTAATGCCAATGTGAGATGAAGTATAGTATGATGTAATGTGATAAAAGCTTAAAAAAGATTTAATAACATTAAATCTGTTCTAAACTTCTTTAACTTTGGGAGTCTAGTTTTAAATCAGCTTGCTTAGAAAAAAAGTTTCAGATTCTGCCTCCAGTAGCTTGTACAAAGACCTGTGTGTACAGAAGGTGTTGGACTGACCTTTTTGGTCTGTCTTTGATTTTAGAAAATTCGGGTGTTAAAAATAAGCAGTTCTGAAAAGTAATATGATTAACCTCTTTTTCTGCTCTAGAAACAGTACCTGACTTGTCATCCAGCATAACAAGCTTAAAATTATCTCAAAATCTGTTTACTAAAGTACCAGAAGCAATTCTTCTTCTACCGCAGTAAGTTATTATTGTATTTACTGGTTACTCTAAGTTCTTGATGAAAATCTCATGGCAAGACGTTTGTTAAGCAGGAAATCATGCATGTTTTACTGATTTTCAGAAAAATTTCTCTTAACACATTAAATCCAAAAATTAGTAGCTTTTAACTGGAGACAAACCAGTCCCATTTTCTTCATTATTTTGAGAAATTCTGTTCCTGAAATTCAGATCATTGTTACTGAGTGTATATGGCTTGAACTGAAGCTGACAATTCTTGCTGAGAAGTCCAGAATGAATTTAGTATTTTCTTGAAACCAGCAGTAAAAAGACACTGGCAATTTTTCCTTTTCAAGAAGTTCTGCAGACATTTGCACAAGGCTACTGAGATTAGCTTTTCACTTCCCAAATATCACAAGATATTTATTCTCAAAGAATGACACTTCCTCTAGATGGAATTGTGATAAAGATGCATGTGACATTTATTTTGGTCTACCTTCAATGCATTTCTCTTGTGAAAATCAAGCTTCTGCTTTTTTTATAGAAGTTACTGACCTTAACAGGTCACTAGAATCAGACTGTGGAAGGAGAGCTTGCAAGGGTTAATCAGATCAGTTATCTGATAGATGTGGGCAGATGTGAGTGCTGATGTCACCCTGGGGAGGCAGATGCACAAATCTGTGAACTTACATTGATCAAATTTACATAGGGCACATCATTATTAAAATGATATTACACTGTTTCAGCAAGCTAACATTTATATTCACAGCAGTCAATTTAATGGATGTGTTAAAAATGGTGCACCTTTCAGGTTCTACATCTCCCAGCCCAGACAAATCAATGAGTTGCATGCTTCATGTTCCACAGCAGTGTAAACAGCATGTTTGTCCAACAGATGACTTACAGAAATTAAATGTTCTTCTTTATGTAGTTCTTAAATATATGTGTAGTTGAAATATATGATTAATGAACATATATGTATTTACAAACATTCTTAGAAACATTCTGATAAAAGTGTGAGGTATCTGTACCATCTGACATTAGTCTCCTAAGTCAGGAACAAGAAAGAGAGCAGCTCAGATCACCTAGTGAGGCTCCGCAGTTTGTAAGTGGAATCTTGGGTTCTAGAAAGTTTGCAATACCAGCAAGTTCCCGTTGCTTTTTTTTTTATTTGAAATTTATAAAAAAAAAGCCCATGAAACTGCATATTAGTGTTATGCTGAATTGCAATTACCTTTTAAAATATATTTATTCTAGCAAATTAGACATCGTACATAACAGGTCCTGCCCTGACCTGTAACTGAAGTCATGAGCTAAGCTCCATTCTCTGTTAACCTGTATAAATGTATTATTAACTATACTGTTTACAGGTGAATTACAAGAGTGTGAACCATATTTATCTGTGTCTTCTGCTAATCTGAACAGTTGTGCACATCTGCAAATTGTAGAAAGAATAAGGAAGTGGACTATTACCACAATATGTACACTTTTATTTAAAGTAACTCTTCCATTTACTGTCTACAACATATACACACAGTACAATGTGGATGTCTGTTTTCATGATAAGGCAATTTCATCCACAAACAAATACATTGAAAGAATATTATACTAAATCAATCTTACGTATTTTCTGAGTTAATGAAGACCTACTTAAAATAATATCTTAATTACTTTTGCTTATAGTATAATTCTCTATCTTCTTCTATCTACATTCCTGTCAGAAAACTGTCTGTTCTGATATCTAATCCATTTGTTTGTTTATTAAATAGTAATACAGTTCCAATACAAATCTCAGTTTTATCCTTTTCATTTCCTAAATTCTCTTTTTTTATTTTTCATGTTTTCAGTTTGCGATCAGTAGATTTAAGCCAAAACAAGATCACAAGCCTGCCTGGACCAATGCACTGGAAATCATTAAACTTAAGGGAGCTGTTATTTAATCATAACCAAATCGACATCTTGGACTTGAGTGAAAAGGCATGTGCATGGTCTCGGCTAGAAAAGCTACACCTATCCCACAACAAGTTAAAGGAGGTAAAGTGTAAGATTCAACCTAAAGAAAATTAAGTAGTTTTTTAGTGTTTCTTTGATTTTCATGTCACCTCTCATACCACCATAAATCCTTAGTAAAATGTATGTAAGTGCAAATACTATTTCCTTTGAACGAAAATCGCCATATTTTATTAAGCTTTTCTGTCTGAATGTGTCATCATATGACCAGTTTGTATGATGAATTCATTTTGAGGTCCTTTGTCTATTAGTATGTGAAATCAGGCCCGTTTATTAAAAAAAAGATAAAAATAATACCTAATTTTGTTAAGTATTTAATGTGCATGCTCATACTGTTTTTTGTAATGTTTAATTGCCCGTTAAATGTTCTTTTATTTAGATTCCTCCTCAGATTGGCTTCCTAGAGAACTTGACTTCTCTGGATGTAAGTCATAATCCGGATTTGAGATTCTTTCCTGATGAAATGGGAAGACTGTCCAAAATCTGGGATCTTCCTTTGGAAGGACTCCATCTTAATTTAGATTTCAAACATGTGGGATACAAAGCCAGAGACATTATCAGGTTTGTGGCCTTATTGTTCTTGAATATTCTTATGTTGCTTTCTTGGGGTATGCAGTAAGCATTAAGAAAACAACATATCCTTTTTAAAAGACATGCTGATTTGTCTTACGAAATCAAGTATGCTACTTTATGGAAGGTATCATACCATATGAACTCACACACATAAAACAGATTCTAGTGATTTATATATTACTTCTTGAATTTTGTGCTTCTATAAACCATGCAATAAATGGTGCTTACCAATTTTTTTGAATATGTTTCTTGTGTTCCCAAGTGCACAGAGCACATATTCTGGGTAATTACAGAACAAAAAAAAAAGGTATATTCTGAATTAAGATATAACTTTCAAATCAGAAATTAGAATAGATTGTTAAAATTCCAGTAATATCAAAAAGATATTGAAAGTATAAAGAAAATGGTTTAGATATTTTCCTTGGTCTTGAGTGCTGTTGGTATTTTTCTTTATTACACACTGCTGTGAGTTCTGCAAAATTTTTTATGCCAGATTTCTTCAACAACGACTGAAGAAGGCTGTACCTTATAACAGAATGAAGCTCATGGTTGTTGGTAACACCGGCAGTGGGAAAACAGCCCTGCTACAACAGTTAATGAAATGCAAACGAACAGAATCGGGCTCTCCAAAAGCTACAGTAGGCATTGACGTAGAGGACTGGATCATTCAAGGGAAAGGCAAAATGAAGAAAGATCTTATATTAAATGTGTGGGATTTTGGAGGTATCTGAAGAGCTTATTGTCATTTCCTGTTGTCTTTTCTAACACGTTAATGCATTACTTATTCTTGGAGTCAGCCTGTGAAATTTTGGGTTGTGGATAGTAGAATCATGCAACCTTACACCAAAAGTCAAGTGACTACTTATAAATTAGTGAATTCTATAAACTGGCAACCAATCCCTCAAATTTAATATAAAGCCTCAGAAATTTCTCATCCTCAGAAGTGGTCTGACCACTCGCTTCGACCATAGCACTTTAGAACTGTTATTTCAGAATAGCAAGAAACTGTTTGTCATCACCAGAAGAATCATCTTTCAACTCTGTTTCTCCTTCTATGCTCTGGCTCTGTCTAGGCTCTACAGCATCACTGTTTTGTAATGTCCCAGTAAATTAAGCACTTAGGAGTCTTTGAACTTTGGGGTTTTGGAAATCTTTCTAAGTTTGGGCAACTCCAGAAGCACTTGTAAAATTCAGGGGCACTTTAGCCTGTAGAAGAGTCACTTTTAAACGTGGGTCTGTGAACATTTAAATAGTCTCTGTCACAATGGATAAGCACAGAAGAGCATCATTCAAGCTGAATGTCCAGCTTCAATTGTGATTTGAAGTGCTTAATCATGTGAACTTGGGAGTCTTATTTTAAAGTTGCTGAAAGAATGAGAACAAGAAAGGGAAGAAGGAGAGGTAGAAAAGAGTCAGGGAGATATTCAGTATTGAAATTTTAAAAGAATCACGAGCTTTCAAGTTGTGTTTGTAGCAACCATGTTTATCCAGTTGTTAAATCTTGCACTTCTTGATTTAAAACTAGCTTACATGTTTGAACATTACACTTCAGTCATTTAGCTACCACACAGTAGCTACCTAAAATTCCTAGTTATTATAGGTTTCCTCTCAATTTAGATGATTTTCTGTAAGCATTAATTTTGTTTGTGGGTTAGTGATCTGAGAATAAGTGATCTGCTGCCTTTTTGTGACTTGAAGATGTTCAATGAGGGAAGTACTAAACAGTGGAAATTTTTTATCATTAGGACAAGAAGAGTTCTACAGTACCCATCCGCATTTTATGACCCAAAGAGCTTTATATCTTGCTGTTTATGATCTCAGCAAAGGACATGCAGCGATAGATGCTATGAAGCCGTGGCTTTTTAACATCAAGGTAAGCCATAGATATGTACAGAATGGAATTTCACATTCCAGGGAGCTGTTGGTGAGCAGCAAATAAACCACAAATATTTTTAGACAGGGAAAGAGAAAAGAAGCTCTTCAGTAAATAAAAATAGTAAGATGAAACAAGAGCTGAAATACATATTTAAAATATGATCAGCACCAGTTTGTACTTCAAATGGTAGACAGTGATGTGCGAAAAAATGGTTTACATATTCTGGCAATATGTGAAATTGACTGATAAAAAGAAGAAAGGGATAGTGTTAAAGGGATGAGTAGCTAAACACGCTTTTTCTTTTATGCCATTGTAAATTTTGTGGAAATCAGAATTTTACTAATTTAAAACTGACTAGATGAAGGTTTGAAATCATGCTGTTAAGTGTATGCTTAGCATCCTGCTGTTAACAGGAATGATTCCAGGAGTATGATAGGAAAATTGGTCTAAGGATCTGCTTACATGTATTTTTATTTCACTATTTTATTTTCATTTGATGGTATCACCCCATGGTTAGTGAGCATTACTTGTCTTTTCCTTTTCTATGATGGTTAGCCATGGCTGAGCAGTGCTATTACATGAAGATTTTATATACTGATTCTGTTTGTTAAACTTGTCTTTTTCACTCTTTCCACCCTGAGCAGTGATACAAGACAGAGGGTTGTAGCCTGTTTAGTGTTGATGAAGCCCGTTTCTGATGTGTTCTCCTTTGATATGCAGTGCTTGCAAATGTGTCGTTGCTGCACTGTTCTAATGACAACTAGCAGATTACACTTTGCTTTTCCATTTTGTTGGTCATTTTTAATGAAAAATGCAGTTGTCCCTCTAATTTACTGACAATGTTATTAATCTGCAAAGTATGAAATCCAGATCTACACTGCTTCTTTTTAGAAAAAGCAGATTTTTGGATATTTCTATTTTAAAATAGACTCATCTCTGTATGTGTTTTGTGTTTATAGGCTAATGCATTTTTACTGCCTTATCAAGTCAAGGCTATTTTATGGGATTGCAGTTTAAACTTACTCTGAATAAAGACATGAAATAGTATTTCAGATTTCAAACTTATTTAAAAGGGTTATATTTAAAGGGGAATAAACAGTTGCTTTTTTCATTGTATTCAGTGTTTTGACTAAATTGCTCACATTTCATGTGGATATGAAATAATAACATCAACTGTCTGGATCTTACTAACAGGCTCGAGCTTCGACATCCCCCGTCATTCTTGTTGGCACTCATTTAGATGTTTCTGATGAAATGCAACGTAAGGCCTGCATGAGTAAAATTACTAGAGAGCTGCTGAATAAGCGAGGCTTCCCAGCAATCCAGGATTATCACTTTGTGAATGCTACTGAAGAATCTGATTCCATTATCAGACTTCGGAAAATCATAATAAAGGAGAGTCTTCACTTCAAGGTGAGCTACATACTGCTGATAATGTTGAAAACATCCTAGCATTAGTTCAGAATTTAACATGAATTAACACATAATTAAATGCATTTTTAGTCTGATAGCAAACTCATCTTGCCTTATACAGAATGTTACACACAGTAAAATAATCAAGGAAAACCACCAGGTTTGTTTTGATTTCATTTTCTACCAGAAAAATAAACTCAGTAAAAATCTCAGCTAAGTCCTGTTTTCAAGCGCTAGGGCCATAAATAGAATATTTAATTAACAATAGGCCATCTTTTTCTTATGAAGAAATCTGATCAAAACCTGCTTTTTGTTGAATGGCATCATATAATAGCAATATATGTAGTGCAAGATTTCAGGGGACCAGGAAGTAAGGTTTTGTGATTTCTGAAAGCCAACTAATTCTCCATTTACTGATTTTATTTTACATAGTATGAAACTATTCCTAGAAAGGGGAATTCTCTGCTTATCTCCTAAGCCACTGCATGAAGCAATAAACGTGAATAATAAGTATGAAGAGACTAGCCCAGGCATGGATCTTATAGAAAGACAGGATCCAATCTGTTACAAAAGAATATACATATTTTTATTTTTTCATTTATACAATATCAATCATGTACAGTGTCATAACATGTTAAAGAGAAAAGGTGATGTCCTGTACTACTGAAGTCAGTGGCAGAACTGCCTTTTTTCAGGTAGCCTGAAAAAAGGGAGGTATTTTCCATAAATAATGTAGGCACTTTGTGAAAGGAGTGCTACAAGGTACCTGCTCAGAAGCGAGTTA
>JANHGB010008989.1:0-19977 GCA_026283785.1 Coracopsis vasa
GCTGCCCCATCCCTGGCAGTGTTCAAGGCCAGGTTGGATGGGGCTTGGAGCAACCTGCTCTAATGGAAGGTGTCCCTGCCCATGGCAGGGGGTTGGAACTGGATGAGCTTTAAGGTCCCTTCCAACACAAACCATTCCGTGGTACTGGTTTGAACAGTCACACAACCACTGCAACGATGGTCCTGAATAACCCCTCCTAGGTAGGCTTGATGCAGAGTAAGAACATTCACGTTAATTGGGAACATCTATTCTCTAATTCGCATAATTCTTTAAGTAACTTTTCTCCATAGACAAGCCCAAACTTCTATCAAAGTTACTCCAAACCCCATCTAACTTCCTCACAGAAGCATCTTTGAAGCAGTTGCCCTTGGTAATCCCTGTCCTCACTGCAGTCAGTCCTAAACAGCAGTGCCAAGAGTTCTTGTCTCTATTTTCTACCTGTAGAGGGTTGCTGGGTTTTGTTTTAAGAATGGCAGAGTCAGCGAATTTCACACGTAGTTGGCTCAATGTTGCTTTTCATTATGTTTTTAAGCTCCATTAATCCTTTGGCACGTGACTGCAGTCGGGTATGTGCTGCTCAGCGGAGTGTGCTGCGGCCCCGTAAATGCAGTGGCACGTGGCCCGACACACCCCTGCGTGATGCTTCACTGCCTGTGACAAAGCTCCAAGGTTCTCCTTCGCAAGGAGAAGGATGTTTGGGCTGTGTGAGTCTCCAGAGAAGCTTGAAAAGATTGGAAATAAAACCCTTTTTCCTCCTTTTGTTCACTCCATGAACTCCATGGTGGGCGCCGATGTGAGGGGTTTGCTTCTTCTTGTGGCTCCGGCTCTTTCCATAGAGCTCACGTAGAGTCACAGAATGGTTTGGTTTGGAAGGGACCTTAAAGCTCATCCAGTTCCAACCCCCTGCCATGGGCAGGGACACCTTTCACTAGAGCAGCTTGCTCCAAGCCCCGTCCAACCTGGCCTTGAACGCTGCCAGGGATGGAGCAGCCGCAGCTTCTCTGGGCACCCTGTGCCAGCACCTCAGCACAATAAGAATATTTTCCTAATACATTATCTGTGCTCACTTCCTCAGTTTACTGTGTGCCCACGAGAAATCCTTCCAATTTTGTAGCAGTTAAGACAGAAATTGGAAGGCGTGCTTGAAATACATGGTGTTAGTGGGAGAAGCTAATGAGTATTAATGGTGGGGGCAAAATCTCTATTTTCATAACTGACAAAAGGAAATAAAGCAAATAAAATAAAACCTAGCAGCAGTAAGCACATAAGAGTGCCTGCTTATGGGACATCCCCAGCCCTTCCCAAAGGCTGCAGAGCTGTGCAAATGAAAACTGAAATGCTGCAATACAGAATGTGTTGACCACTCATAAGGGAACATGTCCCCATGTTAGGCTGGAGGGATTGCTGGAGACACATGTGCTTTCTCAAGGATATGCTCATGTTTACTGGCTTAAAGGAGGAGGAGCAGCATCTTTTATCCAAGTTTCAGTGCCCAAGTGTCATGGCACATTCCTGTAATGGGTACTTAAAGAAATGGTCAGGGTGTCCTTCATCTGTACTTACAGGAGAAGCAAATACCCTCTTATAACAATCCCAGATAGTGGTCAGCATAAAGCCAAAGTAGACCTTGTTAGTAGGTACCTTTATGTCCTCCCCAGTGTAAACAATGTTTGAGTCTTGTGTTTGAATTTTATTTGGATAATAACCCTCCTTTATGACCTGCCTTTTATTTTGCATATTTGTTTGCAGTGATGCTATCTCCATCTGTGTTGCAAAGCTCACTTTTCTGCAGCTTCTCTGTGATTTCCCAGCTGTCCTGTTATTTCCCACCTCATGCTTTTCTTTTCAGCTGAACCTTATTCACAGTGAAATCAGTAATTTAGCCGGCTTCGAGGTGGAGGCCATTATCAATCCTACCAATGCTGACATTGACCTTAAAGATGACCTAGGTAAATGGGGCATGGGTTGACACAACTAATGGTCACATGGAAATTATGGAACCCAGAATTTACTCTCTAGGGCTTCATATATTTAAAAAGAGCAGAAATTCAAATCCTGCAGGTTCTGTTTTGTTGAAGAACTACATTCAAAATCCTTTTTCACCAAATCTGAATATTCGCAGCAATTGCTAGTCTTGACTTCTGTTAAAGCAAACCTCATAAATTCTTTTCCATAATGATCATATGTGACTGTTAGCTATTTTGGGGGGTTTCTTATTTGGATACTTTGAGGACTAAAATACTTCTTTGTCAGGTTGTTTTCAAAATAAGCAGTTTCTCCATTCTCACTGCAATCTGGGGATTTTTTTCTGATACTCAGAGTAGGCATAAATATTTCTAAAGAGGATTGATTAAATCATTAACTATTCCCAAATCTTTCCTACCTCAATTTCATGTTTAATTCAGTCAAATCATTTATTTCCATTACACTTCAATTACTCCTTGGCACTTTCATTCAGCTGAAAACAAATACTGATGTTATACCAACACTGAACTTGTAGATACTATCGTAGATGATGTATCGCTCCTAAAGCTTCTGTCTTGTTCCATATTGAAAAATAAGTAAATCCTTCTTCAACAGAAGTCTGTTCTGCAGCAAAAGTTAAAGAAAAATTAACTGCCATGCATTAAGTACTGCATTCCTTTCTTATTTGAGTACACCTGCTGCTGTCTTGGTTTTAAACTTCGTTAATGGAATACACCCCATAATTCTTCTACTACTGTGTTTCCTATGGGAACGTACACAGTAATTTAACAAGGAAAAGATTTAAATCAGCCTTTCCCAGAAATATGTACATTTTTACAAGTGTCTCAGCCATTCAACACATAACTTGAAAATGTGCCTTAACCTTTGAAATATAAGAACAGTCATTTCTATTTTTTAAAGCACATTCAGTACAACCCTGTCTGCAGATACAGTTTCCTCCATATGAAGGAGACTGGCATTTATAGAAACAAAATGATGCATCCTATCCATATGAAGCTTAGTGCCTGTCAGCTTATTGACAAAATGGAGAAACTAGTTATTTTGTTTGGCTTGATGATCCTGAATTTCTCTTTTTAAACAGATTCCATATTTTAGTGTCATGCTCTGTGGGGAACCGGTTGTTCTAGGTTTCTGCCAAGTGAAATGGGGTATTAGCTGATTTTAAAACTTTGGAAATGATCTCATGTGATTGCTCTGACTTGTCATTTTAACATTTATTTGATCATGTCATACTCAATATTCCTCCTCCTGTTCCCTACACCCCTTTCTCTACACACACCTGCACACACAACTCAGCATACTCCTTTGGCGCAAGGTTTGGAGATGTAAAGGTAGGAAAATATGGACGTTGGTACATGTGTAAATGTAGAGCCTGTGCTGGGTCTCTGTCCAACGTGGTTGATATACATCTGTTTACCTGTTGTAGTTGCAAGTTGTACAGGCTGACATTGCCACGATCGACAGTGATGCTGTCGTTCACCCGACAAACTCTGACTTCTACACCGGTGGTGAAGTAGGTAATGGCAAGTTCAGTGCTGCGGAGTTTGTATGTGTGTGCATGGTCAATCAGCAGCCACAAGCTTGTTGTAGCTATGCAGATTTGCATTCATTTCTCACTTCCAGCAGTCCTGACTGATATTAAAAGAAATGAAGAATTGCAAACTCAGTAGGCATTTTTGGGTTTTATCACCAAATCAGACTTTTCAGAAGTAACAATAGATTGCACCGCCAAAATTTGAAGTACAGGAACAGTACGTTCAGTGCAGGCATGTGACCGAGGAAAATGAATTACCACATTGTTTGTTTGACATGTTAAGTGCCTGTTTTGAATGTGGTTTGAGTTGATCTGTAGACTTCTAACCAGTTCCAGTACACCCTCTCCATGCCAAGTTTCAGATGTTCACATTTGACATGCTGGATCTGACCCATCCATATTTTCTGAACTCTTAGGTTAGTTTTTTTGTGGTTTATGGACTGATTATATCCATAGCCCAGTCAACAGTCCTCACACACACAAGCACACAGGTAGTGATGCTCCATATGTTTTTCAGGCAGTCAGACACCTAAGCTACACCGATGAGAGAAGGCGTGATAGAAAACATGACATCTCAATTCAGTATCTCCAGTGTCCCCTGAGTAACTCCTCCCTTAGTAACACCCCGCTGTATGTATGGTATTTTGAAGGACTTTCTAAAAGGGTAGCAGTAATTTAACTGAACTGCCTTGGTAATTTGAGAAGGCAAATCAGCATTTGGGCTGAATATGGAATTACTGGTAAAGGTGATGACCCACCATGCTTAAGCTGCCAGGCTCTGCTCTACATCTCACCTTAACCTTATCATTGCTGTGCGAATGGTCTGCTTCCACACCTGCAGCCCTGTTCCAGTACCTGGTTAGAGGGACACATGTCCTGCTGCAGAGCTGGCATGGCTCACAACTCCTGCTTTTTCCAAAGGGGCTACTTTCCAAGTAACATGTAGACTAATGTAGCTCTGTATGGCCTGTTGGGCAGGAACAGCTGTGACTTGGCTGGCTAAACATCATGCGAAGACATTGAAATAAGTGTCATAATACCCTGTATCTGAAGCATATACTTCTAAAGTCTAGAACTGTCTAAAGTTCTATCTTTCTAAAGTCAGACCCATTTAGCTCATGTGCCTCCTACTCTTTGACAAAGAAATGCTTTGCTACCCTACAGAGAAAATTGTCTCTCGAAGCTGTACTGCTCATTCCTTAGCGTAGGTTCCTGTTGCCTCTGACTGCTGTAAGAAAGAATAGAAGTGCACAAATGCTTAGCTTCCAATGATTAACTTTTCCCCATCTAAATTTTTTTTTTAATTATTTTTAATTTCTGTTGTTTTTTTCCCTAACAATTTAAATGTACTGGGGGTTTATCCTGAGAATTTTAGAGCCTAAATTTCTGCTAACGCTGTTTTCAACACTGATACCAATGCCTGCTTGGAAAGCATGAGATAATGATCTTATTCTCATGGGAGTGACACATATTTATGCCTGTGAGCAAATAAGCTACTAACCTTGAAGCTGTGAAGCAAGACTTCCATCAAGAAACTTGCTAATGTAGTGGAAAATGCTTAACTATAGTCTGTTCTTTCCCAGATGAAGCTAATTTACAACATAGTTCTGAAATATAATTTCAATATAAACCCTTGCTATTAATCAGAAAAAGAACATAATTGAGGAGTAAATGCAGAAAACCTTACTGAGTCATACCAAACACTGCTTTTGCTCTTCTATAGACCAGATCTGCAAGCAGAGAGCTCAGTGAAATAGACTGACAGTGTTGTTCATTGCTTTTAATTATGAATTAATTCCCAGTAGAAGGGAAAAAGCTGATCCTTCTGGATTGAATTAAACCAAACTAGGCTAAATTCCATTAAATGTACAACAGCTTTGCAATGGCAAAGAAATGACCTACTTAATAGATCTTTTCTGTTCCTGGGTTCTGTGCAAGGCTTAATTATGTTTCCCCTTGAAACAAGAGAAATTAAGGATTATGAATGTCATGGGGTTTTGGACTGATCTGAGTTCATGGACTCCAAGGGAATATAACTAGAATATAAGCAAATATAAATAGGAATGGTATGGAAATACATACAACAGGGATATAACTAGTATGGAAGACTGCTGCTTTCCCTCCCCATCCCCTCTCTGTCAGAGTGGTTGTGTAAGACTGCTGCATCAGGCTGGTTCAGCAAAGGGCTTCGTGCTGCCCGGCACGTCCCTGCCTTGGAAGGGCAGCACATATCCAGGCACCTCCGTGCTGGTGTGGATCTCCTTCCTTAGCACCCTCCTAAGACACTTTGCTGCTACAGAAAGAGCAGTTACTGCCTTTCCCAAGAGATTTGTGAGATCCGAGCTGCACAGGGATGGGTAACTTGGAGTTTCAGAAAATTCTTAGGATTATGAATGAAGTTAGACTGAAGTATTTCTATAAAAAAGCTTAAATGAGCACAAAAAGCAAATCAGACTCTGACCTCCACAGTCTGACCTCACAACCCAGCTTTTGGCAAGCACCCAGTATGACATGGTTATGAAAAAAGGCAAAAGGAAAGACAGACACTTTATAATTGTCCTCAGCTTTTGTACCTCAAAAAGCAAGAACTTCCCAATAGCGAAATAGAGGCAGGGCCACAGAGTCAGTTTTTGAATGCATTGTTTCCAATGTTTAATCTCCAGTTTGGAAGAAATTTAGCAATGGTGTCAAAACAAAAGCATTTTTCAGTCCTCTTAGTGCTTACAGCTACAACCCTATTTAGTAAATGGACTCTTGGAGGAGGGGCTCTGCTTCCTTGAGCATATAGTATGTGCACTTCCATCAGAAAATGCATTTGTTTTCTTTCTTTATCAGTGAAAGTAAGGGGTTTCACCAAATGAATGTCTAGATCTTTATAGATCCTAGTTCTGAATTGATGGAAATCAGTTTTCAAAGTAATAAATCAGAGCCTTTATGAAATATCACTGCTTTTTGCGTTATCTACCTCTATAATTAATATGCACAGTGCAAAATTATGTGGGATGCTTATGTAGTTAGGAAAATGCTTTCTTGGGCTGTTTTTTTATACATTAATATTTACAACTAGAGCTGCAAAATAAGATCTAAACCATTTAGTGATGGACTGCCTTTGTAAACCGCATACATTCTGGTTGCCCCAAAACACTGCACAGCTCTTCTCCTCCCAGAATGACGTTGTCCAGCTCCTTAGCTGTAGTTAGAGAAGTTCATTGGAGGAATATGTTCCTTAGAGATTCTCCTTATTTCTGAGGCTCTTCCTCTTGGTTAAAGGTGGCTCAACAAGCTGGGCAGTTACCAAGTAAAGCAGCCCGCTGCACTCACGAGACTGTTTCATTCCTGGTGCCACCTGTTGGGGTCAGGGACCAAGAACAGGTGAGTTTCAAATTCTTATTGTGGCAAATGGCTCTTTAAAGCAATTTGTAAGAGAGAGGGGAAAATGAATCTTAGGGGAAGGAATTAGGAACCTTCGACCACTCTTGAGCTAGCACATCCTGCTGAAACATTGCACCCTAACAGATGCTCGTGATAAGGAAGCAGGTAGGGATGTCATGTCAGATGATTTGACATTGAAATCGGAGAATGTTAGCAAGGGATAAACCAATGTGAGGTTTTTGGGTTGTTAGGGTTGTCTCTTTTGGTTTTTACTTTCTTTTGTTGTTGTTGTTGTTTTTAATGAGTAGCTAATTCTCAAGTCCCAAAAGGTTTAGATCTTACTTTGCAGTCCCCAAAAAAAATGTTTGGGTAGAAAACTCTAGAGGAATGTCATAAAATAATGATGAGTCACATGTTTGCTGTGGAAACTGGGATCAGATGAGTAAAATAACCATTCTCTGTTCAGGGAGCACTTTGGAAAAGAAAGGCGGCAAGGAGTTTGTGGAAGCTGTCATTGAGCTCCGCAAAAAGAACGGGCCATTGGACATAGCTGGAGGTGAGGATCTGCGCTCGGGAACATGCAGCCAAAACACACAGGCACTGGCTTCACTGTCTGCAGCAGTCAGACAGCAGAGCTCCTACTAGTGCACTAATACAACACTTGGGATCCTGCTGTCTGCATGCAGCTTTTATGGGTTACATGATACTTCTATTCTCCAAAGTTAATATACACGCGTTGCATCTTAAGTCACCATTACCAACGCATCCGGGAAAGTCGTGTGATGCTCCAAGTAAGAGCAGTCTCTTAACAGGTATACACATACACAGTGAACACTGATTATTAAGAAAAGCAATTCATGAGACTCTTATTTTACAGAATGATTGATTCCAACTCCATTAAACATCTGCTTTGCTGAAATGCTGCCCACTTTCACTTAACTTAAGCATGTGCTTAAAGTTCAGCATCTGCTTGGGCACTTGGTTTAGTCAGTGCCAAAATCATCACTATAAAAGCTTACGACTTTTTGATGCCTAGTTATCAAAATTTATGTAATATCTGAGAAAAATCTACTATATGAGTAATAAAGTGTGGTAATGGCGATATATAATTTTACACCATCTGTGAAATTGCTGATACATGTTGTTCATATAGAAGGCTGATTCTGCCATCTGTGTTTATGCGATAAAAATAAATACAGTGTGTGCAGTTTTGTAAACGAATTCTAGCTAAAGCTGAAGGGGAGATGTAAGGCTTCAGCTCTGACAGGAAAAATTACAACTGTTTACTTCTGGTGCTTAATACATTGAGTTGGGGTTATTTTTTCCCTGGCTTTTTAAAATTTTTAAGGCATTTTCCCTGGAATTCTTGTGCTGCAGAAGTTTGTAGAATCAGTTATTTATTTTTTTCTTCTGTACAGTATTCCTTATCAGCCCAGATCCAGCTGCTTACAAATAGGTTGCAAGTTGGAGAGAAAAGTTACCCCACGTGTGAAAGCTCCTTGGCAATCTTACCGCATGGGGAGCTCTACACTGCACCATGAGAGAAACTAGGTGGCAGGGACTTGTAGGAGGACTAGAGAAGAGCTGATACACGTCAGTTTCTCAGTCATATGAATACCCAGTTTTCAGATTTCTCAATTATATGGCTATCCCTTTAATCTACCAATACAGGATCCTTAGCTGGAATGTAACTGTAGCCAGCACAAGATGCATCCATGCTTGTCTCTTTCTACAGCAGGAGCATAACTTAGTTCCCCTTTCAGAGCATTTGCATTTGTATTAAGGGACAACTGCTCTTGGTAATGAACAGTTATCCTCAACAGCATCCTAATGAGTTAATTAATGACAACCCCAGAAAACAGTCCCTGAGAAATAGTGAAGTTGGTGATGTGTGTGAATACAGTGTTTTATTATTGCAGGATGAAGTTATTACCCACATTTCACATCTGACTAGAGATACGTCAGCTGCTTTTAATAGATTTTTTTTTCTGGGATTTATGATGTATTCTGAATCTGCCAACATTTTAGTTGCACATTATGACAAATTAACATTGCCTAACAGTGAGGCTCTTCAACATGTTGGGGATCTGCTAACCCATCAGAACAGAAACGCTCATGCTTCCATTGTCCTTCAGAACGCATTCTTCTGATTCACCTCCAGTCAGAATGCCATATGACAAAGTCTATTTTCTCGTTCCTGCAGCAGCTATAGGATAGTATCCATATGTGATGATTGTGCTCCAAGAGGTTTTTTCTACTATACTTAAAGAACAAAATGCCTCATAAACATTCCAGAATGGAGTGGAGGATTTCTGCCCTCTAAGCACCTTTACAAACCTCTTTATTATTTATTATTTTTTGAAATTATTGGTATTTTTACTATTGTTTTTGAAGGCATAAACTGCCATTTTATCCCTACACTTTTGTGGCTGTCTATAATTATATCCCAAAGCATGTTAGGAGCCTGACTCTTTGCGAAGGTTCAGTGTGGTTTCTTTTTACATACAACCTAAACAAATTGTATTTAGCTGAAGGTCTCACAAGTCTTTATGTGTCTGTCCAGCACCCTGATACTTAACTGTAGCTCTACAATAAACTGAACCAAAGCAAGATCATCCCTTGAACAGGTTTAGCTTCTAAAAGATTACTGCCTTTTTCCTTCCACGTTGCACAGGTTTGCACAAACCCCAATTTAAATGTTTCCTTTGATGTCAGCCATGAATTCTTGCTCTCTCGAAAATAAGCTCGATTATAGCTATGATTTATAAATTACCACAGCAAAGTGCAGCTGGAAATGGAAAATACAAAGTCTCTGTAATCATGTTGTTATATTTTAAGGCTGTGTGATTTGTAATCTAAAACATTCACCGGGGCTAAAGGAATGTCTGTCAGTTGTTTGCGATTTTAATCACATTTGCACTCTTTTAATCCTAAGGAGAGGAAAGCAATTATGTTTCACTTTCGGTTTTTACTAGCTGTTGTCAGTGCTGGCCATGGATTGCCTGCAAAATTTGTGATCCACTGTAATAGCCCAGGTTGGGGCTCAGACAAATGCGAGGAGCTGCTGGAAAAGACGGTGAAGAACTGCTTGGCTCTGGCTGATGAAAAGAAGCTGAAATCAATTGCGTTTCCTTCAATTGGCAGTGGCAGGTAAGGCTGTTACACAAACCCCATGCCAAATAGGTCACATTTTCTAAGTGCCATCTCATATGTTGCAGTTCCTTCTCGTGTACAAACCCATTGGTACAATGCTGACTTTATTCTTTGTTTAAATCCGTTCCCTAAATGAAATGTTTCTTCAAGCTGTGTGTGGAGCCTGCAGTATGAACACTAGTTCAGGCAGGTCTCATAGTAATCCCTGCAGAATCTTAAAGCATGCAAATAAGTTAAATAACATAAAATAAACTTCTAAAGAGGATACTAAAAGAGAGATTTTTTTCAGACATATAGTTCGTATAAATTGGGATGTAGAGGAGGACATGAAGGGGTCTGTTTTACCTAGTTTTAGTGCATAAGTAAACTTACTGCAATGTATATCTTAGGATAGCCAGAAGATGTGACTTAGTGTTCATTTATGCAGCAAACCTGAAATGCCTTGATTCACAGAATGTGGTCTTTGAAAGCCAAAGTCTAAAGTTAAGGTCCTCTGGCTTTGTACAAGATGCTCAGTGCCTGCAGAGTCTGAGTATGGGCTATGCTGTTAATCTGAGGCTCTTGGGTTTGGGGTGGGGAGGGGACACTTGGACCTTAATGATGGCTCAGTATGAGACCAACTCTAGGCTGAACAACATGGTTGTGTATTTAACCCTGAACAACTGCACCCTTTGAATTTGCCATGAAAAAAGTTGGCTGAGGTACAGGAAGAATATTCTTCCCATTGTTCCATGTTGCAGCACTGGATTAATTCCTGCCTAGTCTGTGGGTTAGAACAGAAAGCGCTATTTGAGCTTTTGAGTGAATGGCAATAAAGAAGTAGAAGTTTCATATAATAAGTAAGGATAATAAATTTAAGCAACTTGTGTGAGTCAAAGCTCCAAATAAGGTTAATTTGCATGAGAGTCTTTTTAGGAGGTTAACAGGAGCAAACCTTGTGCAACAGTAGAGGAGTACAGCAGAGGGTTTGTACTAACCTGTTGAATTAGCTGTGAGGTTCACGGGCTAGTCAGTACAAAGAGAAGCTTTGAATTGCTTTTGAGAGAAACTCTATTCCTCCACAGCCTGTAGAGCAACTATGGAATTGGTTATCTAAAAGCAAGACTATGTAAAGTATCTTCCCTGTCTTTCCTGGAGAGCTCCCAGGGAAGAATCATTCCCAACCCTCATTGTGAAGTAGTTGATTGATATTGGAAGATGATGAAACCCCGAACAATCATTAGATTCACATACTGTTATGAAACCTGATTACTGACAGGCAAGATCTGAGGCAAAGTCCTCCACTTGGCACGTGCGCATCATTCTTGCTCAAGCCAGTTGAAGTGGTGCTTTTAAACGATGGAGAGGAATCAAAAGGCCTTGAGAAATAGATGAGGTTGTGTATTTTCTTTTTCCTCTTAATTAGAGATACTTAAGCATAAATTAAATTTGAAGAGAACATAATATATTCTGACAATGCTCTTGACTTGTCTTTATGAAGTCAGACGCATTAAAAGAAAAATAAAAGTCAAGCTTTTAAAGACAGCAAATGCCAGAGACACCACATGTATGCAGCTGCTCTGGTACAGACATCTGTCAAGCAGACATCACCCAATAAACCCACATAAACAGTTTCATTCTCTTTTATAGTTGAGGAATGGGATTACATGAGGGCAGTTCAAATAAATCACGGGGAGAAATAAAATCACATACTTGTAGCGTTCAGTGGGCCAGATGCTCAGCTATGGCCAACTTGTGGAAAGCACAAGTTGGGTGCGGTGCAGAGGTAGCCTGGAGTTCAGTCTGGTAGGGCCAGCAGGAGAAAAGGGAGAGTTAGGGATTGAATGTAAAGCCATCGTTGGAGTAGGGATTTCATCCTGAGGCTCTGACTTTGATCTGAATTGACACTAGCTTGGTAAAGCCTCACACTGCCTTTTCACAGGAATTTAACTCAGACCACTAGATCAGTGCAAGAGGCTTCTGTTCCTTGCAGCCCACACATGGCCACATGGTCAGCACCTTCCTTCTCATTTTTCTACTCTCTCGTTTCTTTTGGGAGTTTGGTCCTAAACAGTTTACATTGTTGGCTTCCCCATGTGCATGCCTCCTTCTGACCAGGCTGCTGCTCTTTCACTTGCCCTGTGGTGACCACCCTGCTGAAGTGGCAGTTGTATGACTTGTGTCCTCTCATGAGCAATTCAGTAGCAGTGCATACCCTCGTTTTGATACTGGCCTGCATGACAATTCCTGCTTAGGAGCAAAATTCCCTAAAGACCTGTTCAGTATTTACCAGGATTCATAGGTAACTAGCAAGTGATCACCTGTGGAGGCATGCCGAGTCTGTGTCTTGTTCTCTAGGTAAGCTGACAGTGGGAAGCAGCTCCTATGTCAAAACTATGCTCTCAGTTGATTAACTTGTCATCCAGCTGGTTCTCCCTGACCAGCTCATTTGGCTTTGGAAGAGTACAAGGGTTTTCCACAATGACTTTTGCCTTTTTTTTCTCCCTTCTTCAGTAAAAGATAAATTATCATTTTCAGAAAAGAAAGAAATAGCATGAGCTATTTCATGACACCATTTTTGAAATATAATGAGCATTATCTTCAGGCAGCAGGTATAATATCACATTACAAGCAGCACTACTACAGCATGGCTCTTGGAGTATATTTTATGGTAAGGTAATGTGCAGTAAGTGGGCCATGACACAGCCGGTTGCCTGTCTCATTTTGTCTCTTGCAGCATGTAATGAGAAGGAGAGTACAACAGCATTTATGATCAGTGTGGTGCTTCAGTGAGCAAATGCTAAGCGATGTGGTGCCTGTTAGTGCCAGAGGTGGATTTAGCTCAGCTTCTTGGAATTGCTGAGGAAACTCTGAGAAACTCAGCCACTTGTGTAATCTGTGAATCAGTATTAATACTACATGCTTTATAATGGGGAGTATTGACCACCGTGGATCTATAAGTGCATGAGGAGCCAGGTGATGTTCAATGGGCTCATTCTGATTCTGTTTGGGTCTCACTCATAACAGTGATTGTGTCCCATCTCCTTCGGGCTGGTTACTACAGCATGTCTCACTGTGGTTTGGGGAGCACTAGGACTGGGGCTGCAGTGAAACCCCAGCTGGTGGGCAGCAGTACTTCATGGGTAATGCAGCAGCAGAGCTTTTGACCTCATTCAGTGTAGTTACCAGGTGTTTGCCATGACCTATAAAACTTAGAGTTCAAGTCGTGGCTTTGTTCAGACCGTTCTACTTGTGCTTGACCTGTTCTAAGATTAGATAAAACTTTTGGACAAGGGCTGCTGGATAAAAATGTGAAAAAACTTATGAGAAATGGTCCCAAATTGGGCAGTGAGCTTTGAAATTCAGGCATGCAGAGTTTTGTTCTCTAGGAAAGCAGCGAGGGTTATTCTGTGTGGCTGTGGCTTCTCCAGGAGGAGGCAGGAGCTGGAGGAGTAGAAAGGCCTCTGGTTTTCAGATCTCTGCAGCTAATACAAAGCAGATGGCTTTTAAGATCTTTTTCTTAGGACTACTCTTACATTGAATCAGCCTGTAATTAAAAAGGATGTAAGGAGTGTTGGAAGTGATGCTGAGGCTGGCTTATAGAAAAGCCACCAGGTCCCTTAGGTCAGACCTGACCCAGGTACTTCTGCTTCCCAAGCCCAGTAAAGTTAGACTGATCCATCCGGACAAGGCTTGATGTGACCCAGGAGGCTCTTCACATCACTCAGGCTGCTTTACTTGTGCTACCACATTTGAAGCGGTCAGGGTGCTGCCAGAGTTGTTTCTTGCTTACCAAACTACTAGAACTCACTCTCTTTTCCTTTCCAGTCTGCAGCAAGGCTGTACAAGTAACTTTTAAAATGTTGTGCTCTGTTATTAACCATTTGTAGTGGTAAAACCATTTTGTACTCTATATTTTCATACTCCATTTTCTCTGTCAAGTTCTCTGTCCCTTTTTATTCTTAATGGTTGGTTTGCTTTCAGGGCAGGCTGAACTCTGCAACCCTGATATATATGCTGCTTCCTGACCCCTTCAGGCTGCTGGTTTACCTGTCTGTTAAATGAGAATAATTGACCCATCAGATATTGTAAGGTTCAACCCATTAAAGTGCATAGATCCTGTATCCATACTTTGGGAATTTTGAATATTTTAAGTGCAAACAAACAAGTTTGCAGCTTCTAATCCAGGCTGTAACCACTGAGCCTTGCAGTGGTATTTACCATGCAGCGGGAGAGAGAAGTTGGCACATTCCCTGCAAGGCAGCACCATCCAAAGCTGGGTCAGCAAGTCCTGATTTTCCTTTCTTCTTTTTGTCTCTCCTAGAAATGGTTTCCCAAAGCAAACGGCTGCTCAGCTGATCCTGAAAGCCATCTCCAGCTACTTCGTGTCAACAATGTCCTCTTCAATCAAGACTGTGTACTTCGTGCTCTTTGACAGCGAGAGTATAGGGATCTACGTGCAGGAAATGGCCAAACTAGATGCCAACTAAGCCTGGAAAGCTGCAGTACCAGCCCTCCCTCTTCTTCTACCCCTCATCCTCCCCCAGTCCTTAACTCATTGTGGAGCAGAGCACCCCTTATTTTGAGTTTTGCTCATTTAGGGGAATAAAGGTGGATTTTTGTTGGTTTTTATTTTGTTTGGGGGTTTTTTTGTTTGTTTTTTTACTTTCTAAACTGTTTTCTGTTGGCACTGATAGTTGGCATTACTGCTGCTAATGCACTGTATACCAGGCATCGTCTGACCTTAGTGTAATCTAGGAGATTTTATAGTTTTATTTTAATGAAGTCTGGATTGAGGCAGGAAGCTGGTAGGAGTATGTAGTCTTTTACTTGTGACAGAAACAGGCCAACCCTATTTTGTAACTGTGTTGTGGTGCTTTATCGATACATCGAGTGGCGTTCCTTTCATTTTTTAAGAGAACAGATGCTATAAACCTAATTTGTGTTTGTTTATTGTCTTAATGAGAAACCTGGAAGAGAAAAACCCCAGATACAGAAACCCTGTTGTCCTTAATTATATTTACAATTTTGAGATTGTGTGAATTGATTTAGTAAAATGTTTGAACTGGTGCTGGTGGTGTACTTGGATTAATTTTGACCTTAAGCCTTTGTTTTCTAAGTGGATAGTTAGTTGTGAAAGGGACAGATCAGAACTGGTGGCCTAGAAATGTGTGTGGTGATGCTGAGCCTTTTACCTGGGCTGGCTGGACCCATGAATGCTCAGAGATGCTCTGGTCAGGGCTTTTTCCACTTGGTGCTTTGGATTCTTCTGTTCAGCAGCTGACTTCAGGGGTGGTTTAGTTTAGGAGGTTGAAGCCTTTTAGCCCAAACAAGGATTTTTAACTAGTTCCAGCCGTTTAATATTGGCCTGTTTGAAGCCATTCTGCTTTTTTTCACAAGCATTTATGAGGCCAGTTTGTATTGGTTGCTGTATCATTCACACAGCTGAAATCCATACCAGTATAAACCCTTACAGAAGCCGCTTAGTTTTGTGAGAAAGAAGAGGTTGCACTTCCAAAAGCCATTGCCTGGGAATGCTCCCTCAGAGGAGGAAGCTCTTCCTTTGAAGTCTTTAGCTTGCTTTCGAGGTAGGAGGCACACATTTTCCATCTCTGTGGAAAACATCATTGATGAAAGAGATTTCACAGCCACTCAGGAATGAGTGGACCAAAGCCAACTGACTCTTCAGTCAGCTCAGGAATACCAGATACTAAAGCTGTGTAGCTTGAGGACTTCAGTTTAATTTTGGAAGTGTGTTACTGCAGTGGCATGGATTCTTGTGAGGGAAACTAAAACTGCACTTCCCCCAGGTCGCACTAGGTGTCACTAAAAGGATTGGAAAATAAAGCACAGCTGAGCAGGTACCTCCGGGACCACGGTGTGAGAAGGGCCCTAATATTTTCAGCACAGAAGAGGATTTTTAACACAGAAGGAACATGCACATCAAAATGTATATACAGGTTACAGCTCTCAGTCTCTTTGCACTGTAGAGTTTACTCTAATAGCTAGTATATAACCCTGTGCAACCAAAAATCAGCTAGCAAGGACTCTTTACAACACCTTCAACAAGGAAGATGCTTCATTGCTGTCCCATGGTGGGCCAGGCCACTGCCCAGCCACTTCCAGGAAATCTCTCTTCCCATCCTAACTGGTAACCATGGCCCATGTTTTGCTCCTCTGTACACAGAGGGTGAGCCGGTCTGGCCCAGCCTCTCCATCAGTATTCACCCACCTTCCCCACAGCCTGAAGAAGCCTCTTGTGTTCCAGGATCCAGCAGGCTCTGGTCAAGGAAGGCAGAGATCCCAGAACACACTCAAACTCAGCCACACAGGGCAGCCCAGGTAGGTTATGGCATGTATTCAAGAACCTGAAAAGTGTTATACCATGTTACATGCATAACAAGGAAAACAAGAGAAGGAATTTGTCCTAACATGCACTGTAGCCAGGACAGCATTGCTTTGGGAGTCTCTCTTGCATTCTGCGTGTCACAGATAAATGTGCAAGCTCCAGTTGCAAAAAAAATAAACTAATTGCACTTTGGGATTGCCACATCCAGCAAAACCCCAGATAAAATGCCTTTACAGCTCATTTTCTTACTGGTAAGTCCATTATGGAGCTTACCTGAAAATAGGAGTTAAAATATACATTAACTGTTTCATTACTTTAAAAGATTAAAAGCATTTTACAGCCAACAGCATTTTCAATTCGCAGTTTCAAATCCTGCTCTCACCACTTCCCTGCTTCCAGTCAACTGTTTCCACAGTACAAGCATTCATCATAATGCTGTCCTTAGGGTGCACCAAATTGGGTAACTTTAGAAGCTCCCTCTGATTTTACAGCCCATCATCCTCCTGAAGCTCCCCTCACCCTGAGCTGTCAGCCTGTGTGAGATGTGTAATTACCCTGACCTGTTCCTGGCCTGGTTGCCAGGCTGGGTGTAGCTGCAATTAGCTCCCAGCAGAAGCCTGGCTGTGCCCTAGAGAGGAAGCAAGCAAAAACACAAGTTTGGGGGTCATTTCCCCCCATAAAGAAGAGAGCTAATAACCATGCTGTAGCTCTCTGAATCCTTGTTCCCCTGAAGTCCTTTCTTTAATCCTCAAAATGGGAGCAATGAACAACATTTGTGTAACCTTTACTTGCCTGAAACAATTTGGGAAGGGTGGATTATTTGCTAGCAGTGATGCAGATGAGGCTCCTGGCTGGTTAGTGTGCTGATGGACAGGTGAGACTTTCAGCCTCATGTTGCATCCCACTGAAATCAGCCCTCCAGACTTCACAATTCATTTAAGATGCAGTAACAAACCCCACTGCATTTCCTTCAGCTCCTTGCTGGGTGTCAACCTTTTGGATGTTCAGTTTTGTTCTTAATCATCCTAGAAGTTTAAAGCTAATGATAATATGTACCATTGAAGACTCCAATGTGAGGAGTGCAGGGCAGTGCTGCTGCTTGCTACCTGCTCATCTGAATGCATGGGGAAATGGGGACCCCAGGCCACAAACAGGGATGGAACTGGGAAAAGTCTTAACCATACTTCCATAGCTGCTGCTGGGGTTGGTCCTTGTTTGGCCACCTACTTGTGCTAAGTCTGAGCACCTGGTGGCAGTGATGGGGATCGTGATACTCCATTTTGCTGGTGATTTCCGGGTGATTTGAATATCCATGTGCTACATGCACACTTTCAATGAAATACCTGCAGCTTTAACCAGCATTTATAACCTCAAACATAGCCACAAGGCACCCAGGACATTCCTTTCCAAAGCCCACATTCAGTTGCTCCTGCACTGAATTTCCCCAGGTATTGATCACTCTTCCCACAGATGAATTAGTGCTCTGATCATCTACTGCATGATTTCCCTGCTGCAGACTCCGAGGCCATCACACAGGCTGCCTCAACTACCCCACTGCAGAAATACATCACACAGCACAGCAGTGATGGGACAGCATCACAACATCTGTTCTCCAGAGATTCATCATGAACAAACGCTTCCATGTACAAGATTTCATCATAATTAAAGTGTCTGTCATTCAAGGGCTCATTAGGAGCAGCATCCACATAATAAGCATAACATGAATATGGGTATTAAGAGCTAGGTAAGAGGGCCTGTAACTCATCAGCCTCCAAATGTACTAAGGAAGAGTCAGTAAAAGAAGCTGTGTTTTTGTACAAGCGTAAGAGAATCAGACTCATTAGGTGTAAGCAAAACACTGTTAGAAATGGCTTTTCCAGTAAAAAGGGGAACTGGGAACCTTTGTATTTGTAAATGCTCCAAAAACCAGAGTACATGCATCAAATAACCTGACAGATTAAGAAATCAAAGTATCCCAAAAGGGAAAACCATCAGTACCATACCAGCCTGAAACAGCATTAAACCAAACAGGCAGAAGTCTGCAGAACAACAAGGGTCTGATATCCCAGCCCTCATTAACACCATGTTCTTGTGAGCTCCCTTCCCCTTGATCCTAGCTAAAATCAGGTTTTCTGGCCTGAAAAAATTCCCCCTGACAGGAGCTGCAGGTGCCCGGGTACTTGAGGCTCAGGTCTGTAGCCGGTGGTAACCAGTCACATACACTGCTCTGCAGTGGTTTTACAGAGGACAGTAATGCCTGAAGTTGTAACAGCAGCTCGGAGGGAGCAGCATAATTGATAGGTCTGAGGAGTGCAGGTAAGTAGAGGATTGTTTCCCTATCCCTGACAGGAAACCCAAGGGGAGCCGGGATATTGCACACTGGCTAAAGCGCTTGAAAATTGCCACCAATTCCTTCTCATGTCAAGTTCTATAGAGATTTAGTTCATTCCTCCATAGAATCCTACTTAATGCCTCCACAACTCATGTTTAACCATTATCACTAGCAACCTGCTCATAAATGCTTCTTCCCTGTCAGACTCCACGAACAGGAATCAAGGGGACAGGATGCCGCTGGTTCCGAATGCGGAGGAAAGAGCAACAACATTTCCCAGCATAGCCTATGAAATCCCAACTCTTCCACACTTTTCCACCAGCCTGGTTAACAGCAGAAATGTGATATTCTTGTACCTTGAAACGACGAGAGCCTTCTTGGGCTTAGGAGAATAAATTAAAGTTGAGCCAAAGTATGCCTCAGCTGCAGCGATGGGCAGATTGATTTGCTTTCCATCTGGGAGATTAAATTCCACTGCCAAAAAAATGGCACCAGCATAATTAACTGTCAGTCAAGTTGCAAAGAGACAGACTATGTGGGATAATTGAAAGCCCTGCAGCTCCTCATTACATACTACAGTAGCCCTATTTGCAAGTTTCCACCTTGAGGAGGTTCTCCGAACATGGTCAGGATCATGCGAATTCCTCCTGGCGCATTCCTCCGGAGTGAAACAGGAGTCTTGTGCAGGGATGGATTAATTCTAAGTAACTTTCACTTAACCTAAGTTGCTTATAATATATTTGTCAACAGCCCCTGACAGCTCCACTAGGCTTTAATTGCCAGCAAATCCAAACAGCTGGAAGGAAATGGTAGGTCTTCAAGTCCGGTTATACCCGGGAGACACCTTTATAGACATAAAATCACCTCCCCCTTCTTTCTTCTCTCTCCAGACACTATCCCTCCCTTGTGAACTCTCTGATTCAGCAAATTGCAATTCATAATGAAGCTATCAGTGTGCCATATTAAACATGTGTGTTTCATGAAATAACCTACTCTGTTTCCCTCCCCATTTCACAGGCCTGAGCCAGCTTCAGCGATTGCCAAGCATACAGGAAAGTCTGGGAGAAACAGGTAGCTCTGATGATTGGCCTAAGCCTTGCAATGGGGCAAAAGGCAAAACACATTACAGCTTTCATCCTGAAACCATACAGAATGTCACAGACTGGTTTGGGTTGAAGGGACCTTAAAACTCACTCAGTTCCAACCCCCTGCCACAGGCAGGGACACCTTCCACTAGAGCAGCTTGCTCCAAGCCCCTGTGTCCAACCTGGC
>JANHGB010008990.1:0-26956 GCA_026283785.1 Coracopsis vasa
ATTAGTCTTTACCAAGTAGGGCTACTAACGAATCAGCTTCTGTCGGAAGATATATAAGGGTGCTTGTAAAAATAAACAAGGTCTTCGATCTTTCTTCGGAGTCCGTGTCGTCAATCCCCTCAAAGGAAGGTGGGAATGTTATGGTGTTTTGTCTTCCAAAGTAATTGATACTTGTGGTGGAGCCCTGCTGTCCTGGGAGATGGCTGAACACCTGCCTGCCAATGGGAAATAGTGAGTTAATTCCTTGTTTTGTTTTGCTTCTGTGCAGCTTTTGCTTTACCTGTTGAACCGTTTTTATCTCAACCTACAAGTTTTCTTACTTCTACTCTTTCAATTTTCTCCCACATCTCACCAAGGAGGAAAGTGAGTGAGCAGCTGCTGGGGCTTAGTTGCCATTTGGGGTTAAGCCATGACACTTTTCTAAGATGATATTGAGCAGCCCTGTAACATTGGCCAATTCCCTTCTCAGTACTGGATGTATTTGTATGTCCAGCTTGCTTAAATTATCATCAGCTCACTCTTCTTCTACCATGGGTAGCACTTGGCTCCCGCAGACTCTGCCTTTAGACCCAGGGACCTGGAAGGGACCAGGGGCTGGGAGCAGATCTTGCCGATAATGACTGAGGCAAAGAAAGCACTGAGTACTTCAGCATTTCTATATCCTTTATCACTAGTCCCTCAACTTCTTCAGCAGCAAGTCCACATTTTTCTTACTTTTCCTTTTTTTTTACCTATGAAAGCTCTTGTGACCTTTCAGACCCGTTGCCAATTTGAATCCCAACTGAGCTTTTGCTTTCTCAGTTCTTCCCCTGCACATTCGACCAGTGTCTCTTTAATCCTCCTTGATAGCTTGTCCCTACTTTAAATAGCTTGTCCCTACTTACACCTTCTGTACACTTGCTATTTTGCATTTGAGACCAATCAGAGGTTCCCCATTAAGTCAGACTGACCTTCTGCTATATCTGCTTAAGTTCCAGTATACCAGGATGGAGACATTCTTGCATTTTGAGGAAGATATCCTTGAAGGTTAATCAGCTTTCCTGTCTCCTTTGCTCTTTAGAGCAGCCTCTAATAGGTTCCTGCCAAGCAAATGCCTGAACAAGCCAAAATCTGCTCTGAGATCAAAGATCTTTATTCTGCTACTTGCCTTCTTTAATTCAGTCAGGATCTTAAATTCCTATCATCACTTGGTCACTGCAGCCAAAACTTCCATTGATAATTGTATCACCAACTGTTTTTTCCTGACTTTTTAGTAGAAGACTCAGATGACCTTTGTAGTTGATCTCATGTGTCACGTGTGTCAAAAGTCTGTCCTCAGTGGACTGCAGAAAACTCTTGGATTGCTTACAATCCACCATGCTACTCTTTCAACAGATATTAAAGTGGTTAAAGACCCCCACGTGGGAACCTGGACCTGCATTTTTGAGGCTTCTTTCTGTTGTTCAAAGAAAACTTCGTCTACCTCCTATTTTTGTTGAGGCAGTCTGCAATAGACGCTTTTCACAGCTTTCTATGTTAACTTCCCCTGTGATCCTGTTAGATGAGATTTGATTTGTTTGTTACTTTTTCCATACCAGTGCTCTGTGCATTCAAGACTTTTCTCTGTGTTGTAGAAAGCGTCTCCTCCTTTTCTCATAGCCTGTGGTTCCTAAATAATATGCATCCATCCATAGCATTGCTCCAGCTATATGAACTATCTCACTACACCCCTATGATTCCAGTGAGGTCATAAGTCTTTGACCATAGCTGTGTGACTGTATATGGACTTCTAATTCCTTTTCATTTCCAGTTCCAAGTTGAAAGGTTTCCCATTTCACTGAATATCCAGTTGTGCTGCTTTCTCAGGGGCAGAGTGGACCTGCCCTGTTATACTGTCCAACAGGCCCTTCTTCTCTGTCCTCCTTTCTTTGCCTACTCCAAGCTTTGGGCTTTATCCACTGACAAATGTAGTCTAAAGCTGTCCTCATGAGTTGAGCCTGTTGACAAAGATGCCACATTTTGACTGACAGATGCTATCTCCCTGTAGTTGTCTTCATTAATCGAAGACAGTGCTGTGGTCATAGAAACCAGAACACTGCTTACAAAATCAGCTGTTCAGCCAACTGCTGATCCATAGCGTATTTCCACTCCTACCCTAGCCTATCTGGGCTCCTATGCTCTTCCACTTAGGTCACAGAACCCTGGAGTCTCTCTTGACAATGTTGGTGCTTACAAGGATGATAGATATTATGGTCTGAGGGCTGGGCAAGCCTTAGCAATCTCTTTGCAACATCTTAGATCCAAGTTCCTGCAAACAAACTTCCGAGTATAGCAAGCTTTATCAGCTGCTTGGTGTCTCTGTCACCTGCAGAAAGCAGGTTACCACTGCAGTGTCTTAGTGCCTCTTAATCTCAGATTTTTAACATATGGATCAGTTGGAACCCCTGATGGAACTTGTTCTATTTAACCTGTTGCAAGTGTCCCTCAGTTGCATGTGTGTAATAATAAAACGATCTTTCATTCTGTTGGTGGAAGTGACAAATGTTTCCAGCCACCACTCAGTCAAATGTAACTTCTGGCTGACCTCTGATAAATCTTCATCAAGAACTTGTAGATTTCCTCCGATTCACTCCCTCCAACACTGTGCCTGATTGACTTCCTTGGCATTTTCAGCTGGTGGCTCAATGATTTGAGCAGAGCCTTATACGAATGAATACGCCATCACTTCCAGCAGTCTTGGGGAGAAGCAGCAGGCTCTCTCTGCAGCCTGAGACCTGGATAGTTAAGTCCTCTTTTAAGAGCTTCATCTCAGTGAAGACTTCTGTGCCAGGAGCAGTCAGTCTGGCTGCTGCTGGGGAGCTGCTGCTGCTGCTGCTGCTGCTGTTGTGACATGCCAACATCGACAGCTGTGCTGACTCTTGCAGTCCTGTGCTTGTGACATGCCAACATCGACAGCTGTGCTGACTCTTGCAGTCCTGTGCAGTCTCAGAAAGATACTGTAAGCTCCTTTGTTTTTCCCTCTGGTGTGAACTGGTTCGTTTGCTGTAGAGTTCCTGGGTTTACACCATTTGGGGCATTCCCTGGCACTCCCTAGGAGTTGGTCAAATAAGAAGATCGGTACAACCCTATTTCCTTTCCACACAAACAAGATTACCTGCTTGGCAGGCAACTTCTAATATTGTTTTTTGGCTGTTGGACATGATACATTTACTGTGTCAGTTTTTTGTAAATTACTTCTCCATGTAGATGAAGGGAAAAAAACCCACAAGTTTTGGGTGTTATATGTTTGTCCATAAAACTTGTGCATTAGAGGAAGAAGTTTTGAAAATTTCTTCAGCAGATACCTCCACAGCTGAAGTTCTTGAAAGGATTTCATCAGTACTCTTCAGTCTTTAGTTAGTTTTCCTAGGATCCTCTCTGTAGTAGAGGACAGTTAGACAGGTAAAGGATTGGTAAGGTAAACTGAGCTTCACTAAAGGTATTTGCATGCTTTTGTAGTGTGACCAATTTATCCTCATTTTCACAGTTATATAAAATTTTCTTGATAAAATTATAGATTTTCACCAATCTTTTTATAAATATACAAATGTTTTGTACGTGAAAGTCCATCAATAAGGTTAATTTGCCAAGACCCAGTGATGTAGAAAAAGTCCCCAGGAAAACCATACTTTCAAAAATGTGTCTCATAAGGGCTGTAAAAGTTATTGCAAGGTATTCTAATGTATAATTTGAAAATTAGTAGGTGATCAAACAATTACACTGCCATGGCATGTAAGCACAAGGGAGCAGTTATAATTGCACAGCAAAACTTAACTTTGGAATTTCTGGGCTGTAGAATTTTCATTTCTACAGCTTTTTTATTTTTCTTGAGTAAATGGAAGGTAGCTTTTAAGAATACATTAATACAACTTATTTTACGTAAAACTTCATCAACTGCTGTTTGGTTGTTTTCTTTTTCTTACACTGAAATAACTTAAATCTATTTCTGTTTATACTAATATGGTGCAATATAGCATCAGGCTATCTTCCCTGTAGGTTATACAGACCAGGTGAGCTAATAACTAAGTTGCAATGTTTGAACAGTGTTAATGTTATATTTGATCAGAACTGTCAGTCTCACTGTGCCTTGTACACATTGCACCTCAAAGGTTTGCATGGTTAAAAAAGGACTTACGGAGACTCACAGCTTTGACTCATTTTCTTGGATAGCTACAGCATTTTCATTAACCTTCACACAGTTCAATTACTTGCAGTTTCCAACTTTAGGTAGACACATCAATGCTATCTTTAATTTCTTTATAGCTAGCTTACAAGGCATTTGGGTTTGATGTAGGTGTGAAGGAAACAAGACACTCTTTACTTCAGCTTTTAACTTCAGTGTTGAGTATGGATAAAGGTTAGATAAAAAATTTCTCCTTTCACAGAGTTTATCTTCACTGCTTAGCAGAAAAGCCCAACAGATCTTATTATAGTATCATATTTCAATTTTTTTTTTTAACTTTGAAGATTTTTCAAATTTTCCCTGTTCATGACAGCTTTCTTTGCACATTACACTATCTGTGAGAGCTGTTATCACTATAAATGGGTTGTCTAACCTGTATCTTTATATTTTCAACAGAGGTAAGCAAAATTTAAAGATATCTTATCCTCCACTCTGCTGTTGTGAGACCCCACCTAGAGTACTGTATCCAGCTCTGGGGTCCCCAGCTTAAGAAGGATCATGTTGAAGTGAGGCCAGAGGAGGCCACAACGATGATCAGAGGGCTGGAGCACCTTTCCTATGAAGACAGACTGAGAGAGTTGGGATGGTTCAGCCTGGATAAGAGAAGGCTCTTAGAGCAGCCTTCCTGTACCTAAAGGGGGCATACAAGAAATCTGGAGAGGGCCTTTTTACAAGGGCATGTACGGATAGAACAAGGGGAATGGCTTTAAGCTGAAAGAGGATAGATTTAGATTAGATACAAGGAAGAAGTTCTTTACTGTGCGTGTGGTGAGGCACTGGAACAGGTTGCCCAGAGAAGCTGTGGATGCTCCATCCCTGGCAGTGCTCAAGGCCAGGTTGGACGGGGCTTTAAGCAACCTGGTTTAGTATGAGGTGTTCCTGCCCACAGCAGGAGGTTGGAACTAGATGAGCTTTAAGGTCTCTCCCAGCCCAAACCAGTCCTATGATACTATGCCTCTATGCCAATCCTATGATTCTATGCCTCTTTTTTAATCCAGAATTTTGTTACTATTTGTTTTTAAGATGCTTGAAATATTTAGAGTCTGTTCGCTACTTACTGGAGAGTATTGTGCTTGCTCCTGTTCTGGGGGGTGATCATCTGGAGTTAATCTTAGCTTCCTGAAATCAAGTTTTATCAAGCTCCATCTGGGAAAGCTTTATATTCAAGCATAGTTCTACTTGTGAATGGTTTGCGCTATTGATTGGACTTTCATTCTTGCATTTAAAAGCAAAAATAGAGTCATTACCTTATAAGCTTCTAGCTAAATGTTTCTTCAGCAAAATTGGTAAAATCCCACTTTAGCTCGCTGGTGATTTAAAATACTCTGATAAATATTTACATTTACTGTCTGTTTGCTCTCCCTCCTGCTCTTAGACCTCCCAGAATGTAATTTTGTTTCAGCATCCATTTTAATTCTCAGCACAAGTAATAATGCATAATCAGACATGTAGTTTTGTATAGCTTTGTTGTTTTTTTTTTCCCCTGTGTATCTGCAGAAATGGTCTAATTGACCAGGCCCACTCACAGATTTTGTGTTGTTCTCTGCCTGCTATTAAATCTAGTTATTACAGCAGTATGGTTTGGATTATCTGTGAGCTCCATTTCTGTAGAGAAAAGAAATGGCCTAACAAAGCCTGCCTTAGAAGATCTAAATGAGGTATTTCTCTTTCTCTGTGTTTTCTTTTGTGTTTTGGGTTTTTTTTTTGTTTGGTTGTTTTTTTGAGGCAACTACCCCTGTAGATAACTGCCTCCAGAGGTAGCAAGTGTTGTCATATCCTATGTGAAGAACAACCTAGAGATGATATAAAAAGGTGACTAGAGAGTGTGTTTGAGTAAGAACATAAATTGGGGCTGCACAGTAAGCATCTCTATTCATCACAAAGTTCTCTTCAGTAGCTCTGGAGCTCCTCCTTCCTTGGGAGCTTCCTTCTCTTTGAACTGGAAAGTCAAGCGCTTTTTTTTTGTTTGTCTCCCATCCATTGCACTTCTTTCTGTGTGAAGGTCCAGCAGAAAGTATTGTCCCACTACTTTATCATTCCAGCATGGTGGCTGGGGCAGTATCCTTGCAACTGTGAACCAAGGGTTCAAAACCATTCAGATTAAGAGATTTACATGTAGTGTTAAATAGATTAGTAAGAGGAAACTGAGTACTGCCAGCACAGCTGTCTGCATAGGATATAAAAACCATTTTCTATTGTATAGTCTTTGGCCTCTGATGTAAAATTAACTCAATCTATTTTGCCTGTCTACAACAGGCTCAATCTTCAGTGTGCCACCTCATAGAGTGGACTCATTCCGGTATTTAAATGGTGTTAACTTTGGTGTTATATAGAGCTATAAGCTTCATTATGAGATTTAGATGTGCAGCAGGTGAAACTGAAACGTTGATCTCAGAACCAGAAAATGGTCCCTTGCTCATTTTATGTAACAGTATGTAAAATAGATAAACTGGATGTACAATATACTGTACAGAGTACAAATAACCCATTTCCTAAGAAAATGTCATCATAGTTTAAAGTGTTCATCATTTTTATGGTGAAGGAACTTGATATATGCAAAAGTCCCAGCTACTGTCAGATAATCCAAACAATGCAGCTTTTTTTTTTTTAATCATTCTTCATTAAATGATTTGCAAGATGTGATTTTGCAACATGCAGTCAGGATTTCCATATTCTCTTTTAATCCTTTGGATTGGTTCTCTGCTCTCCAATGCTCCCATCCTTTCACTGTAACATAAAAACAATTCATACAGCCTTTGGCATGCATATAGCCAAAGCACTACCTTTCATTCAGTAGCTGGTCAAGATCTATTTATCAGTTTGCTTTAAGAACTGAAATCTCTGCTTGTACTTCTTATGCTACACACTGGGTTCCTGGTTTAATAGAGCCTCAGGTTTTGTTCATCACTTTTCCTTCAAGACTGCTTTTCTTGTGGCTTAGTTACTGGAGAGTAAAGTAATTCCTGAACTCATACTGGCTCCTCCTAGACAGGTTTTCATGAAAGCATTTGGCTTAGATTCTCCAGTGCAGCTGGTTTACCCTCAAATTAGTGTATCCCTTCCTTAGTTTCTTTTCTGAAACCTTCTTCTCAAGTGTTGTTGGCAATCATGCTATAAAAGTTTATATACGGCCTGGACCTAATGGAAACTGGTCGGTGGTGTTGTGTAACTTGTCACCTAAATATTCTTATTTATTCCTAATAGTGATCCTGTAACTCTTTGTATTATAAGAGGCTAACACATCTGTTAGGTTAGTATGAACCTGGATTGGGTTTTCTTCTTCTGTAATCCATCTTGAAGAAGAAAATAAAGTCTGATAAAAATGTCAAAAGGGCACCCCTCTACTCTCATCCCTCCCCCAACTTTAATGTCTCTTCCACTAAGAGTTTGATTCTTAATTCATATAAGTCTTCATTTCAATGGGACGCTACTGAAATCAGTGTCATGACATATATTTCTGGGGATACGAAGCTGGTTCAAGAGGGTTTTTTTACAATAATTGAATAATACAAATGTAATTAGGTACTAAGGAATCTTGAGATGTCTGCAGTATAAACATCAAACATTGATCACCTGCTGATTTAATTTATGAGCACAAATATATTCCTGGGCAGTGTCTTGAACTTAGGTAGCACACTGACATAAAAAAGAAAAGTAAGATTGAAAAGTCATTAACATTTCTTTGAGTGACACTAGAGTGGAAATTCTCAGGCCAGATCATTTATAACAGGAAGAAAATTGCATCATCACCTGCAGCACCAGGAGCAAAACAACAGCCCCTTTTCACCTCTTCACGTCACAAACCCCAGTAATACATATTGCTTCTTATTAAATGTCAATGCTATCATGATAATTTTTCACAAAATGGAAAATCTGTTGGTGACACTGGCTGCTTTCTTTCGCTTGGTACTATACTAAATAAGTAATGAATGCATTTATTTATTGAATCATTAAGCTACTTCAGCATGTCTAGCAGAGTGTAAATGTTTCAGAGAAAAATGGTAAGTTACACTTGAACAGTAAGCTCGGCATTGCTTATACAGAAAACTCAACATACTCAACATACTCAAAATATTTATTTATGCACACAGATTTTTTAAAATATTGTTTGTTATTTCTTCAACACAAATATTAATTTCCTCCAAACTAAGCTTCCAAAACATCAGATTTAGAGTAGAGTTTGCTGAAATGAACGATGAATTTCCCTCAATTTGAAAACAGAAAAACAAGGAAATGATTTAAGCCAACATTCACATCCAAAAGATATGAATCTTCAAGTACTAGCCCGTAACTATGTATTTGATTCATACCTGGAAATGCTCATATCTTTGGTTCCAACTTTGTAAGTCTATATTTTGAAAGAACTTGCCATTAGCTATAATAAACCTTTCAGAAGTTTATTATCTACACATAATGTAAAAAGGAATAGCAGAAAACGTATCCGATTTGTCTCTTTTTTAATAGAGCTTCAAATATTTCATGCATAAAGACTTCCAGGGTTACCTTGTGTACACATAAGGGATGGGATCTGTCTAGTCTGATTGTAGATATCTAAATCTTATTCAGCCAAGGATTCAGTCTGACAAGCATTTATTTGGCTGACAGTGATGGCTGAAATAGGACCTAGCTTCACTGAATGCTGTTCCCTCCATACTGTCTACCGAATTGCACTAAGAAATCTGGCAAGGGGTCAGTTATGACTGCTGTTAAGTTGAAACTACCACTGAAATCAAGATTCATTAAATGATGCATTTGTGCCCAGGGTCAGAGTTTAAGGAGGAGAGGAAATAGCAGTAGTGGAAAAGAATTAAGTTAGGGTTCACCTGAAAAATCTTAACCTATCAAAATACATGGAACAAAACAGGATGCTTCCAAGGATGCAGAGGATGATAGCTTTATCATGTCTGAATGATTATAGACATAGGGGCAAGGAGATTCCTGATGACTGGAAAAAAGCAAATGTCCTGTCCTCAAAAATCATAGAATCATAGAATAGTTAGATGATGCCAAGATAATGGTTAATTAATAGAAGAAATAATAGCTAGAAGAAGAAGAAATAATAGTTAAATAATGCCAAGAACCACAATCCAAAGAACTTCAGGCTGTCCCCTGAGAAAATCATGAAGACATTTCTGGATACATGGATTAAAATGAGGTAATTCAGAATAGTCAGCATAGAGTAGCTGTGGGTAACTCCCTGGGCAACTTGCTCTGACTTCAGTGTTGACTCTGGTTTGAGCAGGAGGTTGGAGCTGAGACTCTTCACTTCAGCCTGAATGATAGGCTTTGGCTTAATGATAGTAACTGTATTTGAACTGAGGAGGGTGATGAATGGGAATGGTAACTTTCAGCTGAGGAATTACGATACTTCACACTCTGATCCTATTTGCATGAACAAAATAAGGAAGCACTTTAAAAATTAACAAGATTTACAGTAATTTTGTGTTAGTTTGATACTTATGAAGATTTAAGTAATGTCAGTTTAGTAAGTGGTTTCTAATAAATATTTTGTTATATTCATACCTTAGGAAGAAAATCCAGTGTAAAACTACACTCCATGTTGACTTCTGTGTGTTTTTGTTTGATTATTTTTAATGTACTTCAAGGTAGTTACAAAATTTCCACTTACAAACTAAATTAGCTACATTATTAAAATTTACAAATAAGGCAAAGGTCAAAACTTTTGAAAGACTGTGTTACAATTATATGGTAGCTTTTGACAACAATTATGCTGTAGTTGCTGTGCTTACGATGTGCAATTTTGTTTTTCTGTGAATTCATTTCCATAAGGACAAAAATAGATCAGATAAGGTATCAGAACAGCTATTTATGAAATAGAAAGTTTTATAATCTTCACATGCTAGTTTGGACCTTGTTCACAGTCTACTGAACTGGTGAAAATTAAATTTAACAAAATGTAGAAGTCATCTTAAGGGCTTGCGATGCCTATATGTCCAAAAGCAATTAAATGTGTATTTAGGTAACTGAGAGTGAAAATCATCAAATCATCTAACCTAACTTCATATGTCTAGAAGCTGAACCTGTAAGACCATCTGTTAACCATCCTTTTTGTTCATAATCAAGTGAGAGAAACAAGCTTTTGTTGAGGGTGGAATGCGTAAGCTTCCTTAGCAGAATCACAGAATGGCTGAGTTTGGAAGGCACCTCTGGAAATAATGTGGTCCAACCCTCTTGTTTAAGCAGGGCCATCTAGAGCTAGTTGCCCAGGACCCTGTCCAGGTGGCTTGATGGCTTTTGAGCACCTCTAAGGAGGGAGACTACACAACCTCCCTGAACATCCTGTGCCAGTGCTCAGTCACTCTCAGTGAAAACTTATTTCCTCACATTCAGAGGAAACCTGTGTTTCAGTTTGTGCCCACTGCCTCTGGTCTTGTCACTAGGTATCAACAGAGCCTGGCTCTATCTTCTTTACACCCTCCCTTCAGGCATTTATATACATTAATAAGACCACCCAGAGCCTTCTATTCTCCAAGTTGAACACTCCCAGCTCTTTCAGCCTTTCCTTATATGTTGATTGCTTTAGTCCCTTACCCATCTTTGTGGCTCTTTACTGGCCTCTCTTCAGTATGTCCATGTCTCTCTTGCACTGGAGAGCCCAGAACTGGAAACAGCTGCACAAGTGTGGCCTCACCAGTGCTGAATCCAGGGTAAGGATCACTATCAGCCTGCTGGCAACACTTCCAATGCAGCCTGGGGTACTGCTTGTATTTGCAGGAGCACATTGCTGGCTCATGCACAACTTGCGGTCCACCAGGACCCCCTGGTCTTTTTCTGCAAAGCTGTTTTCCAGCTTGGTGGCCTCCAGCATATGCTGGTATACGGGGTTGTTTCTCCCCAGGTGCAGGACTTTGCACTTCTCACAGCTGAACATCATGTCAGCCCATTTCTCCAGCCTGTCAATGTCTTTCTGAATGACAACCAAACCCTCTGGTGTACTAGCTGCTCCTCTTGGCTTGGTGTCATCTGAGGTCTTGCTGAGGGTACATTATGCCACATTACCCAGATCATTAATGACACTGTCAAGGATCCTTAGGTACCCTGGGATGAGTTGTTCTGCCCACCACATATTGCTTAGTCTGCTAGCTATAGAGAACATCTGTGGTTACTAGCTATTATTTAAACATCTAAATTTGTTAGTTTAGCTTGGTTGCTAAAGCTAGAACAGATGAAATAAACAATCTGGATTTTAGAGAGGTAGAGCATTCTGACCTCTCAGTGGCTGCACATGTTCAGCAACTTCAAATAAGCAGGTTAAGAGATTTATGCCTAATAACATGAAACTGTTTCCTATGGCACCTATCACATACTTTCTAGTATAATTTGGAATTACTCACAATGAAACATTCATCACCCTTTTTAATGAACTATTCATGATTTATTTGTTCTCACTATTCAGTCATGTTCTTTTTATACAGCTTTCCTGTTTCACCAAGTCAGAATCTTCTGGAACAACTTCAGCTATTCCCTGTATTTACATTTCTCTGTATTTTCCAAATGCTGTTACATTTCCACTTTTTATCTACTGCAGAAAAAGCCATGTTTCTATCATACCAGCTTTTTTAAGAATTTTTTTTTAACTTCTGAAGTCTCACAATTTTATTAAAAACTCTGTAGTGTCAAGATTAGAATTAATTGTTCTAGATGATATCATGGCAGGCCAAATGAAAATTCTTCCTTCTTTTTGCACATGATGCCTATATTCAGTGTCAAGAATCACTGTTAATACCGAGTTAAGGTTTTCTGGTCATATATCCTTCCAGAGTGTAGCAAAATCAAAATCTTAGATAACCAGAAAAAAAAAACTCAAACAGAGTTAAGATACAGGAAAACGCAAATTTGATTTTTCCTTCCATTCAACGCCATAAAAACTTACAGTACTTGAATTTTGTTTTTTTTCTGCAGGTAATATAGGAAATTGAGCGAATACCATAAGACAGAGTGTCCTGGGTTCATCTGTAAGTTATTTTTCTCCCTCTTAGTAACTGGTGCAGTACTGTGTTTTCAATTTTAGTCTGAGAACAGTGCTGATAACACACCTATGTTTTTAGTTGCTGCTAAGTGATGCTTACTTCAATCAAGGATTTTTCAGTATCATGCTCTGCCAGTGAGGAGGGGCACAAGAAGCCAGGAGGGAGCAGAAACAGGACACCTGACCCAAACTTGCCAAAGGGGTATTCCATACCACAGCACATCATGCCCAGTATATAAAGTGGGGAGAGTCGCCTGGAAGGCCAAGGTTGCTTCCCGGGTCAGGCTGGGTATGGGTTGGCAGGTAGTGAGCAATTGTATTGTGCATCAGTTGTGTTTATTGTTTTCTTATTCCCCTTTTAGTTTTATATTCTCTCCCCTTGTTATTTCCCTTATCATTATTATTATTATTGGTGGTAGCAGTAGTGGTTTTGTGTTATACCTTAGTTACTGGACTGTTCTTATCTCAACCCTAGTGAGTTACCTTCTGTCAATTCTCCTCCCCATCCCTCCAGGAGCTGGGGGAGGAAGGGATGGGGGAAATGAGTGAGCAGCTGCATGGTTCTGAGTTACCTGCTGGGCTTAAACCATGACACCCAGTTTGATCTGATAATACAGAAATCATCTAGATGCCCACATTCTCTGTTTTATAAAAAAGACTGAATAGTGTTCCAGTAGCTGATACAAAATAATGGTAGCTAATGTGCATATCAGAGACAGGATTGGATATTTATAACTAATATACAGGTTTTCTATTATGCCAGTTTTGAACTATGTGTTTCTAAGGTTCCCTAAGCAATTTAATAACTGGTAAGATAAAGTTAGCTTTAGCTACTTAGTATTTTCTTGTAATATTTTTCAGAAATAAGAAGCTAATCAAAAGAATTCCATCTCTGGGGATGAGGGGAAACCACCCTCTTATTCTGCCATGGTTTAAGCCCAGCCGGCAACCCAGAAACCACACAGCCGTTCGGTCACTCCCCCCGCCTTTGTCCCCTCAACTCCTGAAGGGATGGGGAGGAGAATTGAAAGAGTGTAACTCCCACAGGCTGAGATAAGAACAGTTCAGTAACTAAGGTATAACACAAACCACTACTGCTACCACCAATAACAATAATGATAAGGGAAATAACAAGGGCAGAGAATACAACTGCTCACCACCCGCCGACCGATACCCAGCCCGACCTGAGCAACGATCTAGCCCTTCTGGGTAACTGCCCCCAGTTTATATACTCAGCATGGTGTGCTGTGGTATGGAATACCTCTTTGGTTAGTTTGAGTCAAGTGTCCTGTCTCTTCCTCCTCCCGGCTTCCCATCCTCCCTGGCAGAGCATGAGACTCAGAAAGTCCTTGGTCAGAGTAAACATTATTGAGCAGCAACTGAAAACATCAGTATTATCAGCACTGTTCCCAGGCTGAAAGTCAAAAACACAGCACTGCACCAGCTAAGAAGGAGAAAAATGATTGCTACTGTTTAACCCAGGACATATTCATAAGGGAATTAAGAATCAAAGAAATAAATAAAAAACAACCCCACCCCCCCATTTTCTACTCCCCTATTACTTTAAATGTTAGTTGTCTTCCATATTTAATATTTCCTTAATTATGTTTTTTGGTTTTATTTACCCTTTGCTGTCAGTGGAATTAAGTGTCTTTTAGAAGAAAAATGAGATACAGAGTGTATTTGTTTTCTGTCCATTGTGATCCTTGGCTGGCTTTGTGATAGGTAGCTGGCTATCCAGTATTCTTAGTGCACTTTGGAGAGGCATCAAAAAACACCCAATGGCATTGATTGCAAGATTGCACACATGTCAGCATCATAATCTTAATCTAGCTGTATTCCTTCATGAGCAACCTACTGGAGCTACATTATTGCTGTAGTACTTGAAAATGGGGTAGCCAGCCAGTGTGTTCTAATTAATCTTTTTTCCACCACCAATCTGTTTGCTGTAGGGTAACTGTAGAGCTGAATCTAAACTGTAAGCCAAATATAATTCCTTTGCATCTTCTCTTCTCTGCATTTTGTCTTCTCTGGAGCTGACTGAGATTTTCTCAATGATTATTATGTTCAGATTTTGTGTTTCCATTATCATGGCACTATTTGCAAATTTCAAGTAACATTTAATGATTATCTTGAGCTGCAAAGGATGCTGCGACTTTCCCTTTGCATGAAGCTTCAGGGGCTAAACTTTTCAACAAGGCATAGAAAGAGAAATCCATTCTGTGTTCGAGGAACTTTAAATTACCATTTTTCATTTTTAAGTACAGGTCCCTAAATATTAAAGTCTAAGGATTTTAGACTTGGATTTTATGCAGTACATCCTGCTGCAGACATTCTGCTCAATACAGGAAGTTATTCAAACACTTCTAGGACCCAAGAGTGAAAATGTTGCTATAGCCTGATGATTAGAGCATCCAGCCATGAGATAAACCTCAGCTTTCTGCTTATCTTCCTGTTACTATTTAATTGTTTATATAAAGTATATTGACAGGACCTCCCAGAAATGTTTCTGACATATCCTTTTGTGAAGAGGAATTAAAGACTCACATTGCTTCAGGTGAACAAATAACTGAAACCCGTGTTCTTGTAAGACTGAGCTGTTTCTAACTCTGTTCCTCCTTCTCTTCTGTCAATTCCGAAACCTCTGATTTACCCCTTAATTTATTCTGTTTTTCTGCATATAAAATGTTTAATTTTTACAATTTTTTTTAAGATCTTATATCAAAGAATATGAAATGTATTGCATGTTTCAGTAACACAGGCATAAATTGTTTTAGCCTACTTTTTTGTTTCTTTCTTTCTTCTGTTTCTTTCTTTCTTCATATACTATTCTGACTTTTATAATCCTCTGTAAAATATCAGCATATCTACAACTACTAGAATATCCAACATCTTGATTTACACTTTTTCAAAGTAAGAACTTTACCAGATATTTTCAGGGTTGATTACTCGTTTTCAGCATTATTTAGAAGATTAATCTGTATAACACTTTTTGTATAGATCTCTTCTGATTTCCTAAATATAGTTTTTTGATTTTTTTCCTCAACTGATGCCAAATCAATTAGACACTAATGCCCTAGATTGTCCCTAGACACCTAGACTGTTTTAGTCAGAGAAACACAAGCTTTTCAAAAGCTTACTTATGATTCTCTCCCTGTTTATGGCTCCTATTTCTTGTTTACATAACATAATAATGATGGATAAATAAATTGCTAACATTAGCTTATGATAGGAAAACTTAAGCTACCAGTAATAAACATTTCATATGGTGAGCTGTATGAAATATACCAAATTACTCACTTTCAGGAAGATTTGTGGTAGTCTTCCAGCATGTGGTGTTTTCCAAGAAAGCACAAAAAAACCCCTATGCAATACAGAGACATTTTTTCTCCTTTTGCAGCATGTATGTTCTGAAACTAGACATGTACAGAAAACCATACAAGAAACTACAAGTGTAAAGGATGACGACACATACAACATTAAGGTGTCAAGATACCAAGATACTGTCTCTTGGCTTATCTTTGGTGATAGCTACAGAAAAGTCCTCTCACCCTTTTTTTTTTTTTTTTCCTGCAAGCATATATTATCTAGAAATAGCTGAGTTTGGTACAGAAACTCCTGAGCCGGCATATCTTGGGTCTAGAAGAATGAAAACTATTTTTGCACAGCTCTAACTGCTGGCAGGAAAACAAACGCAGACATGAAGTTTCTGTATCCCAACTCTGCTGATAGAATGAACACAGATATAATATACCAGCTCAGAGATCCAATACCTGCTGTATGCAATGTATGATCCAGGTTTGATTGATTATATCAGTATAATAAAAAAATTTTAGTAATAATAGATATTCTAATGAGGTTATTTAGCTAGCAACACTAAGCAAAAAAATCTCAGATTTTTATTAATTTCACTGAAATTTCATCTCTTTAGCTTGAATTTAAGAACAACTGCATTTTTAAAATTAAATATATATATATAATAAATGTATGTTTGCTTAAAAAAAATCAATGTCAATGGATTTTATATGAGATTTGGAAAGTATTAGGAAAAATTAATCATATAATAATGATTTTCCCAAATAGGAAAAAGGCAGTTCTGAAGGGTACTCTATTTTGTATAACGTTAAGCACATTGTCAATACTAAATACATTAAATCAGTTTATGTACTTTCCACCAGCTCGGAAGTGTCTCCCCTTATCTATTTCACAAAGCTCAAGAGTGTGCTTTCAGAGAACACCTGAACTCCACAACAGATAGCGTATTTTATCTAACCACTATCACCTGGTTGACCCATAATAGCTGAATCGTAATGCAGTTGTGATGTGTTCTAATTTTCACAGGGTTTTTTTTTCATTGAATAAAATGCCTTTCGTTAGAAGTTTCTTTAGATATTCTAATATAAAACAAACAAACCTTTACATTTTACCATCAACTTCTTATGCAAAAGAAGGTACAAAAATTATAAGAATGATATAATCCTGCATTTTGTTTTTTGGGTTGTTTTTTTTTCACATTTCATGCTGTTGTTTGTTTGGGGTTTTTTTAATCTGAAAACTAAATATGGGGATTTTTTGTTTGAGATATGCTGGAAAATGAGAAGGAGAAATCTAGGTCTGAATGTCAGAGTGCCACATGATGTGACTGCTATTCAGTATCAAAATGGCTACTATTGCTGTGATAATTTATTTTCTGACTCTTACCAAACCACATTACATCTTAATCCTATTTATTCTGTGATTCATTGTACATTGATTAATCTCAACATGCTTAGAATTTTAGCAATTTAAACTTAGCAGAATTAGCTTCTGTGATTTTGCTCTTCACCAATATAAAAAGTAAAAAACAAAATTTGGTGGTACATATCATTGATTTCTTACAGTAGATACATACATGTGCAATAAACTGTGTATGTACAAAATGAGGCAAATTCACACTGGGAGGAGGAAATTACACAGCAAATTAAAATGTTCTGAAAGTTTTCTTATAGGGTAACTTTTGCATCTCTGATGCTTTTGGCAATCTCTAAGGTGTCTTTAATTCCTGCTTCATGTTTTTTAGGCTGGAATTAAGGAAGGAGGAAGGGAAAGAGGAGGCAGTTAAGAAATTAGAACATCAGGGTGTAAGAAATTGATTTCTATTAGTTCTGCCATCTGTCCTAAAGCAGTCATGGTTAGAATAGTATTGTTATCCTACAACACCTTTACTTAGTCTAATCTAAAAACTACTTTGGTGCCTGCAACATATAACTACCATTGCATGCTTGTATGCATGTGCACCTAACATCTAACTATCATTATTGTGCTCTGTATCAGTACTTAGAAACTGAACTGGTACAGAGGTAGACGTGCAGAATTACAGGGGCTGCACAGACACAAATAACTTGTTATTTATTGAGCTACTGAAAACCCCTCAACAACGTTTTTTGGCATTGTTTACTCTTCTGTTTGTTTCATACTACCTGAATGCTTTCTCAGTAGTTGAAACCTGAGTTCAATATGAAAGTGACATGTCAGAACACTTGTGAGTCTCACAGTTCTAATACTTCTGTTCAAGTTTCAAAACTGGATTGTATAGTTTCTAGAAATGACTGATAGGAACCTTCTATTTATAGCCTCTTACAGAGGCAGCAAACCTCATCACAGTCCATTTCCTTTCAAATTGCTTGGGAAAAGAAAAGCTTAAAAACGTGAAGGAATTGCTAAAGAAATGATTTTTCACTCTACTAATAATGTTTTACAACACACAATGACAAATACTGCATTTTATCTTTGTGAGTGTAACTGAAATTCAGACTTGTAAAGGGTGTGAGGGGGAAGAAATATAAACATGGGTCTTGGTTTAATTTAGAACTGATTGCTCATTAATTTTTAGAATAGTTACCCAAGCTGTCTTCCAATTGCAGGGGAGGCAATTGGCTGCTATCATAAAACCCTGCTGTGCAGTATTCAGCTCTTCTTTGGTACAATATTTAGCCTTTTGTTCAATGTTTGCATACAAAAAATTATTGAGAAAATATTGCTTAATGAGCTAGAGTAGTTGGATTAAAGGAGTTAGACTTTCAGTGTCTGCAAGTGGGTAGCCAGTGTGAACTCACTTGAGTTGTTAGATGTAAAGCATAATAATTTCACACTTTTGATTTGGTGAGGCAGAAACCTCAGACTCCATGGAAACTGAGGAACTGCATGAGTTGCTGATTCAAAACCAGGGATAAGATGTGTAAAGACTAGTTTTAATTGTGAGTTATTATTTTGTGCCTCACTGAAACACAGGAATTTGATTTTTCTCTTCTACGGTATAAAAAAGCAACACTTTGTAGCTCTGGACTGAAAGACTCTGTATTGTGGTTAGGCCTGTTTTAGCTTTTCCTAGTGGCTATATCAGCTGGCAATGTGGACATGATAAACTCTGATGTGTCCTTTCCACTAAGCAGGAATGAAATTGGCAAGAGTGATTTTCAATCAGGACATGCATTGTATGTTTGCTTGAACAGGTGGGAACCTTTTTTTAGCTCATTTGAAAAAGACAGGCTATTTGGTGACACATATAATTCTTTCTGTGTTGACTGAGTTTGTGCCTTAGTTTGAGTGACAAAGACTGAATTCTTTGAAGGTCACATAAAGTGTTCAATGATGTAATGTTGGTCACATTAGAAACCAGACCATGTGACTGAGAGCAGAGCTGCTAACTGTCCAGTTCCACTGGTGACCTTGGTTCAATATCATGGGTTTTTTAGCTTAAAAGTATCACGGAACAGCCTGAGTTCATCAGCTTTTACCTTGGCAGGGAAATAAAAAACAATAGAAAAATGATAGTATAATGTGTTGAATGACAAAAAAAATCTATTTTTAGATGGGTGTCTGAGATGAAAGAGTAGTTCTGTGCACCTGCAGAAATGTCAATAGATAACTGTTGTTAGTGAATTATCAAGCAGAATGGTGTTTATTTTTGAGAAATAAATGCATCTAACTTTTAGTATTATCATGATTAGAAAACAGCATGCTAGTAAAGCCTAAATAAAGAATATATATGAATTTCAGGACTGCTGTCCTCCAAGTAATTTCAAGGAGCCTGAGGACAAGGACTTTTTATGTTATATTCCTTTTTATATCCCTATTCTGGCAGCAAAGGACAAATTGAATAATAGGAAACTCATGCTGGTCAAAACCATTTTATTTAGTGTAATCCCTTGTCAGGCTAATGTAAAAGCATGTATCTTATTTTAATGGGACTGCCACTGATCTGTCAAATAAAAAGAGTAAGTTTTGCAGCTTAAACATGTTAGTCGTTCTGCCTTGAAAAGACAGCCAAATGTGAGCTATGGCTGCTGTCTACAGCCATATCACTAAAACATCTGACGATGGTCAGAGAAATGAAAACAGATGGCCTACCATGCAATCAAGTCAGAATTAAAAGAGTTTTACCTGTTGTGAGCCCTATTATTGTAGAACAAATAGTTTTAAAGGAAGGAATAATATTCCATAATGGTATAAAACAGAATAATCATAACAGGTACTTTCAACATATATATGGAATTTTAGTTACTATTACATAAACATAGATCTATGAATTTTGTAGAGAGATATTATACTACATTAGTTGTCTATCTCATTTGGTATGTAAGACATACCATTTTGAGAAATAAATACCATATTTGTGTTTCACCAGTGAAATATTTAATCAAATTTTGAGCACTTGTAATGGATGGGAACCTAGCTGGGAGCTGATTCCTTCTCATGACTGAGAACCATAACAAAGGATGTTGTTTGCCACAGTGTATTAGGCAGACTATATTTGTTTGTGCTCATCATGACTGTCTGAAAGAGGCAGGAAAACATAGGTATGCAGCATAGGTATGCAGCTGTTCTCTGACCTTCATACTTGGCCACACTGGGGCTCCTGGCCTGAACACTCTCAGAGTGGACAACGGTGAGATCATGAGAAACTGCATGGTCCCATGAGTAAGCAATTAGAGATCTGCCATAAAGCCAGGTGTTTTGATAAGGGTATAAAAGTGGGACCCTCTTGTGGCCATGGGAGAAGCCTCATCTATTGGTGGATGCACCGCATCGGAATTTTCCTAATTACCTTAGACTCCTGGCATCAGCTGCAACAGGGCTTCCCAGCTGGAAGTGTGGGCCTGGATTACGATTCATTGGTAGTTGGTGATGTATTTCTTCTTAAACTCTATTCTCTCTATACAGTAATGATCTAATGCATTGCTAACTTTCTTTGGTACTTTACTAATATACCTATGTCTCTGATTTGCCTTATTGTACTTATTCACTACATATAGAGACATTTACCTAATTCACATTAGTGTGCTTGCTTTTACTGTGTGTATTGGCTTTAGTGTACTTGTTTAATAAACTCTGCACATTATCCAGCTAGTGTGTGGTCACTTTGTGGTGTACCCTGTCTGTCAGCAGAACAGCACCTTATAAACAATAGAAACAGACAACCTCTTATTTGTTTCTTTCCAGTCCCCTATTATCTTTAAACCTTGTTATGTTCCTACCATATTTAGCTTTTTACAGATTAATTCTTCTAATCTGAATGGCTAGCACCAATTCAGAAACAAAAATATTGACATCTCATTTTTTATGTCTAAATAATGCCAGCAGACCAGTGACATCCTTTTCAAAAATATACTATTTCCAAAGTATCGCTATTCTATTCTTTACCCATGGCTGTCAGAGTTGATGCATGAATCCATGTTTACAGCTATTATTTATATATATGAAAACATGCTAAACCCTTGTTTTGAAGTACTGTAACTTTACCACCCCAGAGATGTAATGGGAATATTGAGATAGCCTTTACAGATCACATATTTGGGTGTTTCTCCTGTCCTGTGAACACTGAGAAATGACATGACACCTTCATCCAGTGAATTATTTTAGTCTGTAGGTTTGTCCACATGATCTTAGTTAAATATGAAACCTCTTGTGCAAAGAGTCATTTTGAATTAAAACATGAATTCTTTTTCATGGCTTCAGACATTCCTAAACTAGTAGCAGGAGGTCTTTTTATTATGTGTTTTTTTTTTGTTTTTTTCTTAATTTGATTGTTTTACTGACCAGGCATAAAAGGGGGCATTCCAGATAGGACAGAAATAAAGGACATCTGTCAAAAGTATCTTTGAAGATAAAATTACAATACTTAATGTGGAAAAGGTAGTGGGTCAAAGGCTTCAATGTGGTGATTTAATGGCATGTTTAGGGAGACAAAGTAATAACTATCACCTATTAAATAGTTAGGCACACATTTTAAAATTTTACTGGGTTGTTGCTGATCAGAAGTGAATTTTTGAGTCTGATATTTGTGACTATCTCATACCCCAGGCAACCACTCTTTAATTGTCCTGACTGTTTCCTACCACCAGACACCACAGCCTGACAAACTTATTTCAGTCTTCATTTTCTACAATCAGTGCTTCAACTCTCATTGCTTGGCTTCTGTCTGTGCTCCTTCATGTGACTGGCTGAACCAGTGATCCCTGCTCTTCCAATGTGTTGCTGCTTAGATAGATAGAATATTTCATTGTTCATCCCACTGGAAAGGATAACACTCAGTGTTAACAAGGTCTGTGCTGACTGAAGATTAGTGTCAAACGTCATTTCAGTGTAATGATTACAGGGAAGACTGTTCTACCACACTCCTCTGTAGAGATCATTACCGTACTCAACATTTCAATATTTCTATAAATAAACAATGCATCGTATATGGAAGCAACATTTTAACCTAAACCACAGGTTTTTTCTAATTTGGATTAATAGTCAAATACTGATGAGAATAAATAGGGGAAACTGTAGAACCAGTAACAGTAAAGATAGTCTTCAGGTATCACAAAAGACCTGCCATATCAGTAGTGCTATTATACTTAGTAGATGGGATAAACAAGGAACATTTTGTAAAACATGAAATCAATGATAGAAATGTAGGCTCATCATGAATAAATGGCAAATGGAATAAGATTTCTGGTATTAACAAAATAGCACAGACAGTGTGTCTGTTTTCTCATTAGTATCTTAGACAATAAAATGTAGAACAGCAGCTGAACATACCACTTTGGGAATTATCAATCATTTTAATCATAGCAGATAAAGAAGTCCCTGAGCTTTGCCTCAGGGTCCATTATTTTCCTAAGCAGTACAAAGTGATGATAGAAATGCTTCTGTCTCAGGTCTTCTTACTTAATTGTAACCACTATGTACCATATGTATTCTACTGTCTCCAGGTAGGTGTTAGTAATACAGAAGCTCCACATGTATTATCCATTGAATTGCACTTCTTCAGGGAAATATAAATTAAATTAAATTATTACATACTTCCTTAGGTTAGTAATAAATGAGAGAGAAAAGAGAAGTAATCTTTTTTGATACACTAATTCCTTTTAAAACAGAAGGATTCAAATCACATTAGGATGACATGGAAAGAATTCTTATAATAAAAAGATATTTTCCTAGTCTTAGCAAGGGTCAGTTAATCTCTTTTAATACCATCCATTAATTTCTTTTAATACCATCCTGTTTTGCCATATATTATGTTCAGTTTAGCAGCAATAACCCCACAGAATCTCAGAGTTAAAAAATGATAAGTTATATAATCTACTAGATACACCTTATTAACCTGGAAATCATTTTTTTTTAAAATAAAACCCAAACAATTGAGTGCAAAAAGGAACATTAAGTGTCAATTTCTTTATACACAGTATTGTGGATTTGGATTGGTGCTGATGCATTGGCACACAGAAAGCTTTCATGACAAAAAATTTGCCTTGTGAGGTTAGATGTCTGTTAGTATTGGAAAGTGATAGACTGCATCTTTGCCTGGAACTTGCATTTTAAATGTCGATATTTCATTTTAAGAAGGAGTCAAGTGTATTGGTTCCTAACTACAAGTTTTTTTAACACGAAGTGCTGAAATATTTATTGCCAGCCTGTGTTATAGACCAATTAATTTGCACAGAACTTTAGAAGACTTGCTTAGAATAGAATTTTGCTTTTTACTGTGAATTTTGAGGAGAATGTACTCATACTAATCCAAAGGATGACTCTTCCACAATTCATAAGATTATGACTTACATAGAAGCAGCCATTCAGATACAAGGCTGGCTGGATGCTCAATAAATTTGTAGTGATTGTGCTTTTGAAGGTCTTTTTCCTTCAAAATCTAAATGAGTTAAATCTGCTGCAAATGTACAGTACTATATCTGCCTTGCAATAATGCAAAATTTTGATGAGTAGACATATATAGAATATATTGTTTGTACATATTTTATACACATTCTATGTACATATGCATTCAAACTCATGTATTTTATTAGATAGATAGATAGATAGATAGATAGATAGATAGATAGATAAAAATATATTATTCTTGTTGATTAATCCTGATAGGCAGGAGTGGGCTGATATGAACCTCATGAGTTTCAACAAGGCCAAGTGTAAGGTCCTGCAGCTGGGTCAGGACAACCTGCAGTATCAGTACAGACTGGGGAATGAACGGATTGAGTCCTTCGCAATCCCATTTCATCATCAGCCCTGCAGAGAAGGACTTGGTACTGTTGGATGGAAAAATTAGGTATGAGTCAACAATGTGTGCTTGCAGCCCAGAAAGCCAATTGTATCCTGGCCTGAATAGAAAAAACCTGTTGTATTTTAAGCCCAGCCCGTAACTCAGAACCAAACAGCTGCTCACTCACTCCTCCCCTTTTTCCCTTCTTCCTGTGGGCAGGATGGGGAGGAGAACTAAAAGAATGTAAACTTCACAGGTTGAGATAGGTTCAGTCCAATAACTGAAGTATAATGTAAAACTACTATTACTAATAATAATTATGATAATGATAAGGGAAATAATAAGAGGAGAGAATATAAAACTAAAAGGGGAAAGGTTAAAAAATAAACACAAGTGATGCACAACACAATTGCCCACCACCTGCCAACTGATACCCAGCCCAACCTGAGCAGTGATCTGGGCCTTCCAGGTAACTCCCCCCGGTTTATACAATGGACATGATGTGCTGTAGTATGGAATATCACTTTGGCTAGTTTGGGTCAGGTGTCTTGTCTCTGCTTCCTCCCAGCTTCTTGTGCCCCTCCTCACTGGCAGAGCATGAGAGACTGAAAAGACCTTTGCAGGAGGAACTGTTCACTTTGCCGTACCTTAAACTCTTCAATAAAGTTAATAGCAACATCTGCCTGAAGCAACATACTGAGAAAAATTCTGCACAGACTTTATAAGAGGCATTTCCAACAAATAGCATTTGACAAGTTAAAATTGTGGATTTCACATATACTGGAAGCAAAGCTGTGCTGGGTGACCTGTACCTCTAGATGTAGGAGCAAGGTGGTACAGAGCTGACACCACCAAGTCAGGTTGAGATCTGACCTAACTCAGATTTGTAATATAGCTGTCAGAACCTTTCAGGAGATATTGTCCCTTCTTGCCTGTGAACCATTCCTGGAATTTTCCCTCTCTTCATCTTAGTAAGTTTTGTGCTAATTATATTGCTTCAGTCACTGCTAAGAAGAAGAATTTAATTTGTGATATCACAGAAAGGATCTTGCTCCTTTCAAAGATAGCATCCACAATTTGGTATTTCTCATTGCAATCAATGACTATGTCTGTCTTTTTGTAAAAGGTGGTATATAGTTCAGCCAGCATGATCCCAGTTCACATATATGTTATTTCAGAGAGCGTACTTTGATCTGGATAAATTGGATCTGTTCTTGTAGTTTTGCCCTCTCTATAGTGTCTGAGTTTATTTTTAGAGATGCATCTCTGCCAGCAGTGCAAATACGTCCAAATAGTCTGTATCCTCCTCTAAGAGTGAAACTGAACAAATGCTCATGAGCCATCCCATATTAGCATAGAAACTTTTCCAATTTTAGTAAATCAATAGCAAGGCATGACACAGGTTTTGTTTACAGAATAGTACAGGTGCAATTAGCTGAGAGATGTTACTGCTGTCTTGCAGTGCCGCTTTAAAAAACGTCTTATTTGGGGGATACTTCTCTTTCAGTTCTACAGATAGAAGATGGTTTTTCATTTTTTTCCCTTCCATTACGACTTTGTATCTCTGGGGTTTTTTTTTTTGGTGGTGGGTTGTTTTTTTTTGTTGTTTTGTTTTTTCGTGGTTTTTTTGGTGGTTTGTTTGGGTTTTGTTTGTTTTTTGTTTTTTGTTTTTTTTTTTTTTCTCCTAGTGGGAGAAAATTAATTGTTTCATGAGGGAGTAGATTAGATGCTTGCAAAAACTTACAAAATGGAATTTTCTAGTTGTTATTTCAGGCTATATGAGTGTAAAAGGACAGACAGAAATGAAGTGGGGCATCAGGTTCAGAATGTGAAGGCTGGAAAAATCCTCTTTATTAGCAAAGATTGAATGCCATATTCATTTTTTTATATATATTTTGGGCTTGAAAGACTGAACAATGAATTTAGGTTTTGCTAGTGTTTTTCCAAATTTCTAAAATGTAATGTGTTAAAACTTGTGGATGGAAATAAAAATATGTAATTCCATTAATAGAGGTCTTCTGATTTGCTTAAGGACATGCAGTAACAAAAGCCACTTAGCCAATTACAATTTGTTATGTACTGGATATAGGCAGCAGAGAAAGTCTTCTATAGCACCAGGTTCTTTAAATTAAATCCTCACTTAATTAAATTAAGTCCACACGTGATTAGATATTTTTACTGAATTATGGAGCCGTGAGAGGAACCTTTTCTTTGAGCTTTGTGGGCAGGAAGGTAAAAATCCTGGCTTCCACAATTTCAAGGACAAAGCAAAGCATAATCTTTTCATTTTCAGGATATTTTTAAGCTAAAGAGGGTCACATCATTTGTATGCTGACATCTTTCCTATTGTTTTCATTAAAGAAAGAAGAATGAGAGTCTGGAAATCTTGAGCTGCACCTGATGAGAAATTTTTAAAAGATGACCCCAACCTGTGAAGAATGATTTATGAAATCATGGTTTTCATTATTAGACTTAGTGCTGACTCTGTTGTTTTTGATTGATATGCCTGGAGTTTATAGGCTTCATTTTTTTGTCTAAAGCAAAGAGCAAAGGCATTGGAATTTTAGTGTAGAACAAAGTTATATAAAAGACATCCAGGTGCTGGAACAGGTATCACTGAAAATAAAAGGGCTACAGAGAAAAAAATACTCATAGTTTTAAAATTACTACACAATGTATGTAAAGTTTAAATTTTAAATAAATCTTTAGGGATAACAATATTGGGAAAAAAAAAAAAAGAACAATTTACTTTTTCATATACAATCACTGAATGTAAGGTATTCCAGATAATTTGATTCCCATCTGTACGTCTGTGACTACAAGCAAAAGATAACAAAAAAAAATCCCCTTAAAATCCAAGAAAAAAAAAAATCCAGCTGCAGAAACTGCAAGGAAAAACAGTATAATAGCCATATTTACTCATATTGGCATATGTGTGGTGCATAAACTGACAATATTGTGTATACCTCTTCTACTGGGTTTACAGAACTGTATGACTGCCATTTAAGATACTGAAGATGTCTAAACTGAGTTGAAAACAAAATATGTCCTACATTAAGATATAGTTTAAAATTTGTAGATAGCTCACCCATTCTGTTATCAATGTCCGGGTAAATGAAGCTGTAGTTTGTCTCTCATTTTTAAAAGTCTAAATTGTCAGAGTAATATTTCTCTGTGGGGGGAAAAAAAAAAGTCCCGTATTTTTGACTTGTGCCAAATTCAAACTAGAGAGGGAGAAGGTTACTTT